>JAUTWP010091288.1:0-12124 GCA_033042655.1 Cyathermia naticoides
AAGCGATGGTCGGGTCACAGATGCACCCACCCGTCCTGGGTAGGGTGTCTGGCTTAGATCAGACGCCGTGCCCAGGAGGGGCGTGCTTGAATACTTTTTAGTGATGTAAGCACGTTAATAATTTTTCCAGTTCCACAGATGCCACAAAGTGTTGGAGCACCAACACTGTATATATATGTAGTGAGCTTTTAGTATTAAGGCCCCTTCAGGGTAGGGGCAAACAAGTTGCATATTATTTAGTTTTTATGTTCTGTATTATGCACTCGGTGCAATCCTTTAAGAATAAACTCATTGTTTTGTATAACCCGCACACCTTTTTCCACCTCGCCAGGCGTTACGCTGCATAACTACATGTATATACATATAATAGCCTACTTAGATCAGATGGAAAAGAGGGAATCGAGATTGAAGCTTGTAATACATTTTAATCTGGATTAAAAAAAAAGTATCTCAGTTATATTATTATTCACATTTATATGTAGGCCTAGCTGTTTTGAGGAAGGCGGAATTATTATTTAATTTATTTGATGGAAAAAAAATCCTTACGCTTTTTACTTTTATGTGGTGATCGTAGACCCTGATTTAATTTATATTGACTATTGTTCGATAACTAAAAATATATAATAAAACAGATTATTACAATCATTCCCGTGCTTTATAGCCTTTCTCGGGCAGTGGGCCAGCCAGTTTGTTCTAATCCATTACGAAGATTAGAGCTAAATCTCTGCTGTAATTCAGTAACACGACCAGGTGTGCATTCCATGTGTGCACCAGCTCATTGCATTCATTACTGGAACGAAAAGTAAAACACATGTGCTCGAATAACACTAACTGCTATACAGGTAAGTCAAACACCATGTCAAGTGTAATTCGACTATAAGTGGTAGTGTGTAATGTAGTGGGCCTTGGTATAAAACTTATTTAACGTGCTTTTATATTATTATTAAGCTACACGCATAGGTCTACTTGTTTAACAATGTTAATTTAGTTGTCTGTAACTTTTGTTGAATTGATAACAGTTTAACCACCCTCGAAAATAAATCTTTCGTTTTGACTTTTTAATGAATAATGTATAGATTTTATAACTTTAGTTTTGTTGAAAACATTGTTCAGAGTTAATCAAAATGGAAAAACATGCAATTTGTAGTATTAATTTTATTGCTTCTGTATTTTAAACCAAAAAAAAAAAATGAATGTGTTTAAGACACTCCAGCATATTATATTGTTTAATCAGAGGCTATTAGCTGTCAAAAATACTTTATACAAGATCAGGTTTTAATACGCATCTGTCTATTGAATTTATCGACACGTCTATTAAACAGTTTGAGACCTTCTAAAATAAATCTTTCGTTTTGACATTTTAATGAATACATTGTAATACATAGTGGTGGGATCAGGAATTTTGTTTAGGGTGTAAATAAAAAAACGGGATCCAAATATAACAGCTCAAAAGTTATTACGTTTAGAAACAAATTATACAAATCTCTTGGGGTGCAACCCTATATACCCCCCTGACGGAGAAACAAGGTAATGTGTATATGAGCGTAAACGTTGTCAATTCCATGCAATCAAACCTTAATTTATGAACATCCATACAATCTATTTATAAATAATAAAAATAATGTCAGCTATTGTAGAAAAGGCTGCATTAATTAACTGTTTTCATTATCTAGTGCAAACGTATCACCTGCTTTGACGTTATTAAACGGCGAGTTCGCAAGGGCGGTCATCTGGATCCTATCACTTTAGTTGATTATATCAACATTATCAAAACGGGTCTCGTATAGACTTTTACATAGATAGGACAGCACATAATACAACCCTTCAAGCACCAGCTGTGGACTGCTATAAGAAACTGGAATAGTCTAATGGGTTCACCGAAATTAGTCACTTTCAATAACATAGGTACGAGATTCCCTTTGCACCGGTCCTAGAACACGATTCAAGGTGATTGAAAGAGGATAACTGTAACTCTATCTACGGACGTGTTCTATACGAATACATGTATGTTGTTAACAAGGCTTGTTAAAACCTAAACAGACACGCTTCTATATTCCATAAGTGTTTTTATCTTGTAAATGATAAACGTGTTAATACTTGTCGGCTGTAAGTAATATTAAGTTTTTAAGGAATGTTGGCTTTCCGCTGTAACAAATAAAATTAACATTATACAATTAAAAATTCCCCCTCAAACGATGTGCTTTTAAGTTTGATCTCATCGTGTTCATCTCAGTAAGACGAGTCGGGCCATATATAATAATTATAACAAACTTTTGTATAACCCTGAGCCGCTTAGAATAAAAATGGGCTGTTTTTGGTCCTTTTTTAAATGAAAAATTAAATTCTTCTAAAAAGATCCTGCCCATTGAAAAACGAGTTAACTTGGATACATTATTTTTTTATTTGTCTGTGTATGTTATGAGAATAATTTCTTAAAATAATTTAGGTCAAGACCAAATCACTAATTTGGAATAAATAATTTTGTAGTGGTAATATTTTCCCGTTACCTACGAATACCATTTTTCAGAGATGATTTATATAGCCTACAACTTAAACCTAGGCTGACTAGTTTATGTTTTACAGAAGCCCTAATAAAAAATGTGTCATTATTGAAATGCATTACCACAATACAAGTTGTTCTCTGGGTTAAGCTCTCAGGAATGTTCATAGGTGAACAGGTCCATTTGGTAAAAAAAACAACTGCGTTACCAATACGAATACCTTTTAAAACCCTGCCGTTGCAACATGCTATTAGATTAGTGGAACATAACAAATGCGCAAGTGTGGAATAGCATACTGTAACTCCAGAAACTGATGTTGCATAGACTGATGACAAGGTCGTTCCATTTTGATCAGAGACATAAAAATTATGTTAAATAAGATGTGATCCCGCAGCTGCTCCTAGTGTTGCAGGGCCAGATGTGATCAGCACAGCCACACCAGCCTTTCCTTTAAATATTGAGAAACATTCTCCTCAGGCCACTCTCTGACAGACACATTGGCCGTGGATGACTGTGATTGCTACCTGTGTGAAGAGGTGATACGTTGTACAGGTTATGGATGTATCGAAGGATGATATCATTTTAACATGTATGCAGCCGTGATGGCTCGGTGGAAATGGGGAAAGTCATCAAGGGGTTGCCACCATTCGTGCATTCTTAACAAATTAAAGCCTCCCACAAAGAACAGAAAATCACTGGTACTCGATGAGCGTCTCAAAGCCCAGTCACCCTTTTGTAAAGTCCCGGGGCAGGGGGAGGCTATTAAACTAAGAGCTGAACAATTATTAGTTTTATTTGACTGTTTTACCTATACATATATTGTTACCTTCGAATACAATAAAAACACACATTATGTCAGTACTTTTGGCATTTATAATTTGAAATAAATAAACAAACTTGTCAGTTGATGTTTTGTTAGAATAAAACACGATTTTTCAATATTGAAAGAAATTATAATTGTTATATTTGACATGAAGTTTCATACATACACATTCATTTATGTAAGGGTGGGGTGGAGTCTAATTCTGATCAAAAGAAGAGTGAAATTCATAAATATAAATACTGAAGTCTTGTTTATTTATATCACTATAACATGCTACACCCATCTAATTATGATGAACTTTCAAACCATCAATTTATTATTTTAGCAAAATGAGCAATGCCCGTTACCTACGAATGCATATTTTCAATTATCTATGAAAAAAGGAAAGTTTGTTTTGTTTAACGACGCCACTGGAGCACATTGATTTTTATCTTATCATCGGCTATTGGATGTCAAACATGTAGTCATTTTTACACATTTTAATAACCATCAAGGTTTTTTTAAAATAAAATTATGCACTTTCCCAGACAAGACAGCACATAGCACGACTTTTGATGAACCAGTTGTGGAGCACTGGTTGGACCGGAAAATAGCCCAGACTACAGATGGGTCAAATGAGAAGGATCGATCCAACGACCGGCCGCTTCAAAGACGGGCAAACTATTGACTGATCTACATTCCGCTCACCAATTATCTATGACACATTGAGTTTTAGGAACAATTTTAAACTATTTAACTTACTAAGAATTATGATGCTTACTCTTCCAGTCAAATTAGAAAACATTTACTAAATGAGTTGTCAGTGAAAATAGCAGAAAGTGACATAAACGCATGCATTCACAGAATTAGTCCAAAATCATTTATGAAAGTTAAAAAAAAAACGTCAACAAAGAGAGAAGCTTGTACACATATTTTCACTTTTATAACATCACTAGGCTACTGTAGTATGCATGCAGGACAATAATGAATTTGAATAAAATGACCAAAGTACATTTTTGTACTTGCTATAGCCTAATTCGATGACTCCAAGTGCATCTGGTTTAGACAGAGTACATGCATTCTAAATTTAAACTGGCACGTTGTGACAGTGACGAAAATTTTGTAATAATTCCACTGACAGCTAAAACGTTGATTCTGTTGATCACGGAAACAGATAGGCCTATCACTTTATGAAAGGGTGTTGTGATTGTATTCTATACACACTATTACTTTAATAATTTACATATAATAAATTATAACATTTATTCGTCGCTTCAGTGCACACTGATTGGTATTTGTTTTGTTTTTTGTAGCTTTTTATTTTGTTTTGAATAAACGCTTTGTAACTTCCTGCGTCTTTCCACTTCCAAATACCGTAATAATTATGTTTATCTCTCAGCGTGCGAAGCCCAATTATGTCAGCGGACCCCTGATTTTGTACTGTTTTATTTGTTATCACCGTTGCGGTAAATAACTCCTTACAGTCAATAATCCAACGATAGACGTTAACCGCCTTTTGTATTCCTTGACATACTGCAAATGTCTCAAATTAGCAATTTATTGTATAGAAAATCACACGCCCTGTGTCGTTGGTGGTAAAGTAACGGACGCCACGGGCGTTTTGGAGGTCAGTGATAAGGGTATTCAATTCACCATACTTTAATCCAAGCAGAACAAGGTATGGCTTTTTCCTATTCGAACTTGATTTAGATTAAAATCTAGTTCTAAACGGAAAGGGCTATTCAATTACTACGTTTTATGGCAAACACAACTTAGAGTGTACAAAGGATCAGCAAGCAGTCATTGCTCGACAATCGCTATCATAATTGTTAGTTAGGATGTTCTAATATTTAAATGAGATATAACTTTAGTTTTTAAATTATTTTTCAGAATCAAAAGCGATGTTTGAAAGTCACGACCAACATAAATCACCGTTTAGATGGTTAATACAACGACTCAAGTTAACACAAGGATAGTGGAAGAGTGTGCATGTATATCAAGAAATAACGATCGTCACTGTATTCACATGGACAATGTCGAGATATGACAAACATGTTTGCTTCAGTTTCAGTCTCCAGAGAACAAGAATCGCGTGAGGCGGCGTCTTAGAAGGTCCATGTTCTGAAAGATGCATACGCAAGGAAACAAAAGTCAAACTTTCACAAAAACTTATTGCAAGTTGTGAACACCTGACTGCCATCTATTCACAACTAATATCTGTGTCAAAACATTCTACGTATTTTGAAGATACATACTGTACTTGCATTATGGAAATTTGTGTTTAAGACTGTGCACAAACCTTTTCAAGAATGCCTATGTGTTCGATGGATATGCAACTAATAGTAATACCACACATACAGTGACTAATTTTGCAAAACACCTATATGTACCTTAGATGAATACAATGCACTTTGATTATGGCACAATGTGTTTATATTAATAACTACGTACAGAGGATTTGAAAAATGCGTATGTGTTTGTACTGAGGATTATACAACTAAAACAAAGAAATAAAAATGGCCGTACTGTTAGCAACATTCAGCGTTATCGTGTTTTACAGTGAAAGCATTCTTCTCCTGCACCAAGCCTCACTTCATAACAACGATGAAAACCGAACATTCTTCTTTGTGTTGCTTTCCATCTTCGTCGTATCACAAGTTCTAACAAACACAGCTTCAGCGCTTCTTGTCTCTATCAGGATGGACTTCTCTGGCAAACCCTCAGGTCGTCTGCTGTGTGGAGTCTTACACTTGAGTCAGCAAGGTGTCATTTGGCGTTTAGGGAAGTTAATCATGTTTTACGACCAAAAAGACTGGATTGAATTGGTTCTGTTAAGAATGATCACCATCGGTGTTCAAACGTTGCCATATTTAGCAATTCACGGTTATCTTCTTCTAACATCATCAGTGGAAATGGCGATGGCGATTATATCATTGGTTGTATCACTGACGTCAGCTAGTATTGGTCTAACGACTTTCACAATCAGAAATCATGTGGATGCCGCTTCCTGGACAAGTTCAACGAGTACGTCGGTCAATTCAAGGAAACACTGCGGATACATTATCTTGTTGATAGGAACTTCTCTTGGACTTGCTTCCAGAATGTGTTCCATAATACTGATGACTGTTGAGAAGTTGTACTGGATTGCAATTCCCCTAGGAATACACATGGTTGTGGTTCTATCAACGTCTCTTTTACACAGAGTATGGAAACATGAGGTAGTATCATGCAAGTATCTCGTGAAACAAATAGCATTTACCTATTTGAACATATTTGACCTGACGGATGAGTATTTTAACAAAATACAGTGTAAATATGTATCATATTATACAATCATTCTCATAGAAAATATAATCATGACAGCAGTTTGGTTAATGAGTTCAAGTGTGGATTATACTATCAAACTTGTAATGATTCTTTCAATTCTCACTTGTTTTATTTGTTCTCTAATTTTAAAATTCACAGCTGGTGGCTTGTTATTTCGCATTGTTCCTGTCGAAAACCTGGACAATGTAACAGATGTGAAAGCAGAAAAATACATTGATAATCTTGTCAAACAACAATCATCCAATACAACAGGCACAAATCATAGAATTTTGCATCAATATGGATCAGTTCCACTCTCAACACAAACAACTTCACTTTCAGAATTTAGTCAGTCTGTAGTCGATTCTGCTGATATAATAACACGTACACTTAAGCCATGGGAAAACATACCAATTAAAACTTTGCAGTGCAAACAAAAACAAAATGGTCATAGAAAAACGTTGGGCAGTCAACTAAGCAAACCTAAAATAATCAAGGTTGACAGTTTTTTGGATGATCCACTAACAGTGTCAAGCAACATCACCAAGGCAAACAAAGCAAGTTCTACTGGTACGAAGCATTCAATTGTAAAATGTTACGTTATACCACACCAAGACGAAAGCAAACATAGTCTGACAAATTTTGATGTTCATTCTTCAAACAGTCGTAATACCAACACACTTGCACCAAGTAATGTGACCTCTAGTCAGATGTCTAATGAAATACTAACCCAAGATTCAGGAATTTCTAGAGGTAAACGTTTTAAATTTCAAGACTATCCACAAGTAGTCTTATCAATGATAAAGAAACATAAATCTAAACTACAGAACAAGAAGAGGAAGATCACGCTATTTTCTCCTGGGAGTGATAGCTTTTTTAGTTGTGAGACAGTTTCAGAAAATACTTGGAAACACGGAACAAGACAAGTGTCTTCCTGCGACAATACCAGCAAAAGTTGTAAGACAGAGATTGAGGAATTCAAATGGAATGATGACATCAATTCATACAGTACGTCAACTATTGGATGTGGAAGTTCTAATGAAATACGTTCAAGGACAGATTCATTTATTACTGATATAAGCTCTACATCCTTTTCAACATGGCCATCATTAAGTTTTGAATATTTCAACCCAAATTTGTTGCCAAAACAAAGTCTGAATTCAGTGGAAAGTATTAAACGATGGTTAGAGGATGTTCACAAACATACACAAGACATGCCTGAAGGCTACCAAGAAATTCCTGAAAGTCTAGACATATATAAATGTCATTCAGACTTTGGTGAAGTTAAACACTTGACTGAAGATCAACAAAACATCACTGGAAACAATAAACCAGAACAATCATTCCATACTATTTCAGAGGAAGGAATTCAAGAACATTCTAAGGAAAATAATAATATTAACTCAAAATCTGTACTTCAGCAGTGTATTTTGAACTCTACAACAGATGAAGGTGAAGATTGCAAAGATGAATCATCTTGCACACTATCAGTTTTAAGTGAAGCCCACATTATTAATACTAACACAACAGATGTTTCCAGTTCAGATAGCCAGTTTGCATCATCTCAAGAAAGTATTACTGTTTTAGGTGCAAACAAGACGTTTTATTCTAAAGATATAATTAAAAATATCCCAAACGAGAATGAACAAATATGTAGTGAAGAACTTTCTAACCAGACAGTGTCATTTTGTGTTAAACTGGGTGATATGGAGTCACTAGTGTGACATTAAAACAAGTGATATAAAGTCATTTCTGTGACATTAACCTATGTGATATGGTGTCACTAGTCATGTGACATTAAATTAGGTAATCCTGCCTTGTGTTTATAATGATAATAAAGTCTCAACTACTACATGCAATTTGTATTACGTTGTCTGCGAACTCATTGATGATCTGAGGAAGATGGGGAAACTGCATAGCCACATCCCAATTACTGATATGTGGAATGCAGATGAAGTATGAAGCAATTATAATATTAGTTATAATATAGAGTGTCCTATAATTCAACACAATTTTAAATTAGTAATAAAACATACAAATCACACCTTTTAAAAATCAGAATTGTTAAAATTAATTCCTAAATGATATAGGTTTCTTGAAATCTCCAATTAATATACATGTGTGTACAGCCCAAGAAATATTATATTCTCTGGTATAAAATAAACAAAACATGTTAAAATAAATTCAACATCTCACATTTGAAAGGACACTCTAACATGGAATAACAATAATTTTATTAAATATCAAATAAAAAAAATAAACAATAATAATATATACACAATGTATACATATGCAATTAAAAAGATCCTAAAGATGTACTGTTATATCCATATCCATATATATTTATTGCCCATACTTGAACTGTATACAAATAAAAGTAATATTTGTTGAATCAATGTTTATCATCTGTAGATATCAAATATAAATTAGATATTGAATGTGACAAATGTTCTACAGAAGAAGAAAATGGTCTATGAAGAAGCCTGGTTTTTTAAAATTAGAAACAACAGTTCCATACAAAATGTATACAGTGCACTCTGTCCAAACCGGCATCTGTCTAAACCAGCATATTTTTCTGGTCCCATAAGGATCCGGTTTAGACAGAGACCACTGTACCGTATATGTTTTATAAGACAGCACACACAAAAGTCTTGGATAAATCAGTTGTGGATCACTAGCTGTAACAGAAAATGAATAGGATTGATCCTACAATCCATTGCATCTCAAGTCAGTACTCCATCACTATGTCCTATTCTTATATACTAGTATAAGGAATCATCTTATAGTGGGGTTTTTTAATGCTATATGAGTATCACAGTACTGTTGTACTATCACAGGTTGCTTTATTTTACACCAAGGTCTTGTTGGCTTGATTAAAATGTTACATTACTCTAAACATTACATTATGAATAAGACAATATTATAATTTTTATATTGAATTAAATGTATACTTTAAAACACACAACCAATGTTAAATGTTTTTGCTTCATAATATTATAATATAATATGAAATAAAATATAGTTTTAAGTTCCAAAATAAAAGCATGCTTGTTTTTGAGCACAAATGTATAGGGCTAGAAAATGATTTCAGTCTGATACACCCTTTATAAATATGTTTAATGCTACTTGGACTAAAAATAAAACCTATAAAAATTAAAGAAAAAAAGGTGAAAGTTTTTACAATTCAACCAATCAATGAAACAAAAAGCTATGAACAAACTAGTAAAATTAAGAAAAAAAAACCTAATAAAACTTTTTTTGTTAAATTACCAAGAAACAAACATTTAGTTTTTAATAATCACAGGTGTATCTGACAAATGTGAATAATAATGTATGTTACAATAATTAATAAATAGAACACAAAACTATTTTCACTATTTATAGTTTTTAGACCTGTTTCATAAATCAATACATCAGAAAATCCTACTAAATGGAATTTGGACAACTTTGTAAATGTAGGCCTACCAGTCTATTATTAGTAAAATTTGTTTTATTTAACAAATCCACTGGAGCACATTGATATTTATCTTATCAGCAGCTATTGGACTTCATACATAACTATAGTAATTTCCACACATTTCTTTTAGAGGAAACCCGCTGCCACCACATAGGCTACTCTTTCTAATAAGCAGGAAGGGATGTTTTATATACACCTTCCCATAGACTGGACAGTACATACCACAGCCTTTGATGAACCAGTTGTGAAGCACTGCTTGGAACGGAAAACAGACCAAACTGCAGCTGAGTCTATTATTAGGCTTACTAGCCTATTATTAAGCATTTTCAATCAAACTGGTAGTTTTTGTAGCCTATACCAATGAGATTCATTGTCAATGTGTAAATTTGTAAAAAAACAAACTTTTTTTTACCAAATAAAATAGATTCTTACTGGAGGTCCACTTTATTTCTATAAATACTCCCCCATTTCCCCCCCACTCTGTCAATTAAATCATTCTGAATACAGGCTTGCACTGTATGATTAAAATATATACAGATTTTTAAAAAGTACAAAACAGTTTTATTTAAAAATGCAAATTTGTCCAACTCATTGTAATAACTTGTTCCATGTTCTGCAGCTAAATCATCTGTCCATCTCATTAGTAACCATGTTGAGAGCTTTCTTGAAGGTCAGTCGAGGTTTACGATGTTTCCTGATATACTGAAAAATATTAAATACATTTATAGTTAACAAACTGAATGCCCTGTCAACAATAATAAATGACATTCGTATTAATTATGGGGCTATTATGTGTTTACATATAATATGTATTCCGCAGAGTATAACACATTTTGAAATGTTAAACCATGGAACAAAATCTAGCGATGGGTGATCTTTTGCTATTTTACCAATAATAAATAAACATGATTTTTTTTACGGGATTTAAAATTTTATTCTTACTTTAAATTCTTATTATAAAGACAAAAATAAGAAAATTAAATCATTTTTTGTCTTTATATTATGAGTATAATTTTACCAGAACAATTGTTTATAAATACTCCACATCTGGTTTTATATTCATTCTGCTCGAGATACTGTTAACATATTTTCAACAAAATGTGGAGTATTTTCTGTGTTTAGGACAGTTTATGTGAAGGATACATAACTTTCAACTGAATTATACCTCTTTTGTTCCCTCAAGTGTGGTGTAGTTGTAGTTTGGTTCAATGGAAGTGGTGTAATTTTCATACAGACGCTGCTGAACTTTGAGGAAGTTCGTGGTAAGAGCCAACTGCTGCTTCAGAAGATCTTGAAGTGCTATCATACAAGGGTTGTATGAAGTCAGTGCTGAAACAATGTATGTAAAACTTCTAAAGTACTGAATAGTATAAAATAATAGGAAGTATTTTTGTGAATATAACTATTTATAAGATATAAAAAGAAATTTCAGTTCCTCATACAAATTATCGTTTTGTAATTGTCAAAATATCCCCAAAAGAGTTGCTTCCCCTGACAATAAATAATCCAATTGAACAATGTTTCTTCATTTTTTATAGCAAGAAATCTGAATGTTATTGTTAATAACTAGAACTTGTGTGTGAGTCACCTAGTAATATTATAGGTACTAGTTAAATATACTTATAAACTACTGTGGAGAGAAAGTTGTAATATCCTTTGCTGCTTATCAGAAAGAGTAGCCTATATGGGGACAGCAAGTTTCCTCTCTTCTACTAGTACTCTAGTATCGTCGGGGGACCTGTTTCGGTGGGGGACCTGTTTTGGTGGGTGCGTTGATTGTGCACGAGCGTACGTGCATTTGAAGATTTTTACGTCACAGATTTTTGCGTTCGAAAGGCAAAGAAGAATCTGTCATTTTTACAAAAAATTACCCAAAATGAGGTCAAAACAAGTAAGTAAATCAATATTTAATTGTAACTACTCCTAAATATAGCATATTTCTTAATACCATTTTTGTATAATTTTAAAAATACATAAAATAAAAGAAAAACCTTTTTTTCACTCTGTGTAATTTCGCCAATGTAGTAGTGTCGTCTGGTTATTAAAGTCACATGACTG
>JAUTWP010091399.1:0-12120 GCA_033042655.1 Cyathermia naticoides
GAGTGTCTGTTTTCTATAGTTTATTATCTTTTACTAATGAAAAATACAAGCAAAACTACAGTTTTAATAAATTTGTGAGTCTTTTCTTTCAAATAATGTCCATTACAAAAATCCAATACTCAAATGGACCCCATGATTTGTCTGACTTGACGGTCCAAAGGTCACAAGTTGTGCTATTTTTAACTGCTTTGGCAGTTTATTGATTGAGAGACATTCACGTGATCTAAATCTAGGAGCAATCCGCTTCTGACAGCCATTTCTCAAACAGCACGCTTTTCTCGTGATCTAAATATAGTAAGGCTAATCGTTGCGTCAGAAATATGGAGCGCGTTGCGCATCAAACAAACGTATAAAATATATTCTAAATGGTTAAATATTTAAAAAAAAAACAGACATTGCCACTTTAAACAATAGGAACTTGACAATTGTGACATGTAAAAACATGGCGAAGACCAGAAAATGTAAAAATTAGATGTTGCTTCTCTGTTGGCTCGGAGACAACAGCATGGTTGGAGAAAACCACTAAGAAAGAGATGGGTGCACAAAATGCTAAAAATAGACTAAACTAGGTCCATAAGAAAATCGTTTCATTGGCTATTTTCGTATGACCAAAAACACTTTGGAGCTAGTAAAATTTAATAATAATATCATAGAAAGCACTCTCCTCGATTGGCCGAAATCTTAATTTTACCACGCAGCATTTTGAAAAATTCATTCGAATTCTATCCAATGCAGTACACCACTTTGCCGCTCTGCTATTCTGCGTTCATTGTAATTGGTTGTATTGAAAAAACACTAGTTTTAAGATTTTCACTGCACTGTATTACCATTACCGCTCTATATTTTCTTTTGGGGTGGGGGTATGGTTTAGCGTTATTTAATATTAGCAACAAAGTCCGGTGTCACAGTCTGATTTTGTATCGTGCTCATTTTGTATTTTCATAACTATGCATGTGCAAGAGAAATCCAAACAATACAAGCCATGGTCTGATTACGTAACCATGCTGAAATTGTATCACCGACATTTCACAGAATCTGCATTAAAAACATGTCAATGTCATACACTTTATGATTATTCAAATTAGGCCTATATTTTTTTACAAGATTGAAGTCAATATATCAATGTTAGAAACAGCAGAACTATCTATTTACAATTTTAGCACGACAAATTGCCAATACAAAATGAGAACAATACAAAATCACACCGTGACACCTGTTTGGCATTCCATACTTTTTTCGGTAGGACAGTGTTTTACAGAGGTACTAGGCCTGTCAGTTTCAAAGTGCCACAGACTTTTAAATGTTACAAATTTTATCTTTTTTATTTTTATTACTATTAGGCCAAGTTTGTTGCAATCAATCCAGTATCCTACAGTGGGTATCCTGCATTACGTCTGGAAATGTATGGTTGTAATGTGACGTCACCAACTCCAGTGAGGCATACAGAAGTAAAACATAATATTGAGGTAGGTATGCTGGCATCTTCACAAGTCATATGCAGGTCGTGTATGTAGCCTTGAATTGTGAAGATGGTATGCTGGGGGCTCATGATATTGCGGTACTTAACCAATATTGACCAACATTGAATAACACCATTTAATAACATGAAAATTATAGCGGATGTTTGTCATAGCACCGCAGTTAGTCCAAGGGAGGTTAGGAACCATCTCAAAATTCATATGATGCCAACACATGAAATAGTTTCATCTGGTTGGGGAGGGGGTTAATAATTTTGCACTTGCTATTTCGTCTTTCAAATTTCAGTTGGCATCAAGATGAAAAAACTTCAGCAATGATCGTTTTTTCAAGAACAACAGAAAAACCAAGCCAGTGTCACGGTCTGATTTTGTATTTTTGTAACTACGCATGCACAAGAGAAATCGAAACAAAAGAAACCATGCTGAAATTGTATCACATCAATCTCACCACCAACTGCATCAAAAACGTCATACGCTTTATGATTATTTAAATTCAATTCAAATATTTATTGCTCACTTATATATTTTTACAAGATTGAAGGCAATATATGATATACAATGTTAGAAACAGCATAACTATCTATTTACAATTTCAGCAGGGTCATTCACCAATACAAAATGAGCACAATACAAAATCCGACTGTGACACCGGCATTCCACAGTATACAGTAAATGTACATGTAGTACTCTTTCAGTTTAAAGTGGCAGTGCAGTACCTTAATTACGTCACGCAAAAAGCACTACGACTCGGCGATGGAGGCAAATAACGGTCCACCATCACAGGGTTATAATGCTTTTCCCTCATCCATCGTTTACCAGCAAACACATAGCCTCATAGGGGCTTATTATAATACTACAGTGAAACGTCTCTGAACTGGACACCCATGGAACCAAGTAAAATGTCTAGTTTTCATGGGTTAGATTTACACTAAATTAACACATTTGAACCGAATAAAATTATTGTTTGTCCAGTTTTGAGGGGATTACAGTTTAAAGGGGATCCGGTTTAGATGGGTTTCAATATGTTTATGTATTTCTTCCCACAATAATTTTCTAAATCTATTAATGAAAATATAAAATATCACAGAAATGTTATACAACCAATAATTGTTGAAAAACTATTTCTTTTCATTAGTTTTCAACTTCATCTGACTAATTCATTATATATTTTTAAACTAGTTTTGAACTAGTTAATTTTCACAATCTGTCGCATGGAAAGTAAAAATGTTTATTAAAATATTTTCTTATCTGTTATTTTCTCAATGGACCCATTTGCAGTTTGAGCTATTTTCCGTTACAATCAGTGATCCAAACTGATTCATCAAAGGCTGTGACAAGTGTAGGAAAGTGCATATAAAAGACACCTTGCTGCTTATCAGAAAGAGTAATCTACGTGGCAACGGTGGGTTTCCTCTAAAGAAATGTGTCAGAATGACTATGTTTGATGTACAATAGCCGATGATAAGATAAAAATCAGTGTGCTCTAATGGCATCATTAAATAAAACAAACTTTACTTTATGTTCTTGGACTGTGTTTAAACTGGGCCCACACTAAACCAGAATCCTGTCAAAACCCGACAAACATTTGGTCCCAATGTTTCCATTTAGTGTAAATCTAACCTCTAAAAACCGGAAACCTCTGAAAATTGGACATTTTATTTCGTCCTGTGGGTGTCCGGTTTAGAAAGGTTTTACTGTAGAAACATAATGAATGCTATTTCAGGCAACTGAAGAGTGGATCCCGAGTTTAAGTCCATATGTCATCAACAGCAGAATTACCATCCGTCCAACCGGCAAGCTCACCATTCAGTCTGGTGTGAACGTTATTTTCAACTCAACAGATTCAGGAATCTCTGTGTTTGGTAAACTTTCAGCTTAACTGTAGGCCTAAATATCGTCCGATCATTAGTTTTCGAATATCATTAGTTTCAGAACAGCCGTTTTGTTTGGGATTTCTTGTGATATAAATAGAGATAAAAGGTCACAAATTGACAGTCAAGCTATTTTTGTTAGTTATACTAAAATTCTTCATGTAAAACCCCCATGCTTAAATATGATATCTATATCTTGTAATCTTATGTCATTTTCGTGATTTTGCCGAGTGACACTTTTTGTAAATGTATCATTATTAAAAATTCACCAATAACACTCAAACAAAAAGTTCAGTACTCACGAGGAAGCATCGTCTGCTATATTTACTAATTATACTAGCAGTCTATAATACCAAAATGAGGAAACTGCTGTAATTTATTTTAGAAATGTGGAAACCCATTTCAGGTGTTCATAAACTAATGACATAGCATTTGGTTCCTCGATGTTGACAAGCTATGTAATGAAGGTCATATGTTGTACCGAGGACTTTGTTTTCGTAAGGAACTGTTTTTATTTCATGGATTAAATAATCAATTTACAGGGATGAATAATAATTTGAATGTTCGTTTTATATATTTCACAAAATTTACGATCTACGCTTATCCATTCGAAAACTAGTAATCAGATGATAAATATTGGAAATATTTGTGCCAGAACTTGAAAGCTAAATTAGGTTTAAAGCATTGACTTTACAAACTGAAACATAGCAAAAGGATGCTATTAACCTTTTTAACCGATAGTCACGACTATTGTTGTGCCGTTATAATGGATGGACTACAGACCACATAATTATTATTATAGCACATGAAGGGTTAAATTAAGCAGAAGTAGTTTAAAAGTCATTTCATTCTTTGGAAATAAAATTAAAAATAAGTAAAAGCAGTAAAAATATTTAAAATACTTAAGTCTTAATCATTTAGAATAGATGTTCTAGGTTTGTTTAAATCTGCAATATTTGAAATATTTAATAATTTAGAATGGATGTTCCAATTTCGTTTAAATCTCCAATACCTGGAATATTTAAAATATTTAATAATTTAGAATAGATGCTCCAGGTTTGTTTAAATCTGTAATATCTGAAGAGAGCTCATATCACCTACAGACTGGATTACTGTACATTGTGAAAGAAAGGAAGAAGAAACCCAAATGCATGTACCATACTAGTAAAACTAAATCATGAATTTGAATCAATGACAGTTAAATGTTTTTATTTCAGGAAGTCTCAAGTGTATGGGTAAACCAGGTATTCCTGTTAGACTATGGCCATCAAAGATTGCAACAGGTCCAGCTGCAGACTGGATGGGAGTAGAAGTTAACTCTCAAGGTAATGTTCTAATTAAACAATATGGCATATTTGCCTTTCCAACCAGTGGTCCACAACTGGGCTGCATTCAGCCAACGTTACATACGATACACTACAATACAATACTTTTCCTACAATAATATGCAGTCTAAACCCGCATTGAATGTTGGTCGTATTTATTTTCGTGCTTACCTCCAATTAAGGTTCAAGCATGATGTCATGAGCATTCACCCCACATAACAAAACACCTTTTCATTCCTTTCTCCATAAAATGTGCATTTTTTGTGTCAAGTAAATTGGTGTAATATATTCTATGATTAGTCATCAGTTGTTCTGAAAAGTATATTGTAAATGTTTTTCTATTTTACCTGGCAAAAAAGGGTCTGGAGAATTTTAGCCTAAAAAGGGTGGGCACAGGTCAGATAACTGTTCAAGCATGCTCTCATTGGGAGCAGCCTCTGACCATGGCCAGGGGTCGCTCCCAATGGAACCCTGATTCATACATATTACCCCGGTAGTATTACTATGGTTGTTGGCTGAATGGTTCACATAGTAATACATGTACATATATTTAAATGTATTGAAATGTTGGCTGAATGGTTCACATAGTAATACATGTACATATATTTAAATGTATTGAAATGTTGGTTGAAAGCAGCTCAGGTTCATGGAAAACTGCCTATAAATAATTAAAGACCCCTTGTTGCTTATCGGAATAAGTAGCCAATGATAAGATAAAAATCAGTGTGCTCCAGTGGCGTCATTAAATAAAATAAACTTTACTTTGACACAGATTAATTCAGTTGGTTTTATGTTTATTAAAATAAAAGTACTACCCTAAAATAGAGAAAGCAATCATCCACAAGATGAATATAATCTCAACTTTAACTGATGGTCAAAATGATTTAAACTACATTAAAAAAAAGATAATGTCATACATGAATGAAGCGGGATGTAACTCAATTGGTAGCTTGTCCACTTATGAAGCGGTCAGTCATCAGATAGATCCTTCTCAGTAGACGAATCTGCAGTTTGGTATATTTTCCGTTCCAATTAATGGTCTACAACTCGTTCATCAAATGCCTTGGTATGTGCTGTCATGTCTGTGGGAAAGTGCATATAAGACCCCTTACTGCTTATTGGAATAACCCGTAGCTGAGCGGATATGGATTAATAGCGCTTGTTTCTCTTTGTTATTGTAGGGACAGTGTTAATGGAAGAAACGGATTTACGACGAGCTGCTGTTGGAATCAAAGGTTCTAGTGATGCCATCACAATACGTAGCTCTGCAATACACATGAATACTTATGGTTTAATCTTTAACAGAGGATGTTCCAATTCATCAACTGTTACACTTGACCAGGTTGTAATATCCTCTAATAAAAACCATGGTGTCAGGCTGTCAGGATGGGATACAGAAAGTTACATTCAAATAAACAATTGTCGCATAGAGTCAAACGGCGATCATGGCCTAGTAATTGAAACAGACAAATCTAATATTAATGCAGACACTTCCAGTTTTTCCTATAATCGTTTAAGTGGAATTCATAGATACAATAAAGGGGGATCTGTTCATTTTCGACAATGTACTTTCATAAGCAATGGTAATTATGGAATTAATTTTCTTTCATATAGCAGTGTAAGTTTTAAAAATCATACTCTATTATCTTGTCATTTTAAGAGTAACAGATATAACGGAATCTACATTCACGGATATACCGTCGATGACTCACACATAGAAGTGACAGATAGTGTTTTTGAAGGACATGCTAGTGGTTACCCAGGTGTGTATGTATATGCATATTCGAGAAATGTGTTTACAATGAAGTTTGACAACGACACATTTACAGGAGATCATTGTCAGATATACCTATATTCATATTATGTTAATCACGACACTAACATCATTGTTACTCGCAGTCAATTTTTAAATTCAACTAATGGTCTACAGGTTATTTTACAGAGATATGAAGTCTCTGTTGATATTTCCGACAATGATTTTACCTTCATCAAAGGAAATCAGGCTCTTCTTCTTAAAAATAATGGAGGAACAATAGCTAGAAACAAGTTTATTAACTGCTCATCAACCGTGTCAACTCTCTCTGTCTCAAGTGCTAAGACAATCATCAGTCATAATGTTTTTGATAATCCTGAGTCTGTTTACGAACTAAAGACATCTCTTCCATTTGATGAAAATTCGCGGGTGAATGTCAGTGAAAACTACTGGGGACAGACTGATTTGCATGCAGTACGCTCTCGTGTTTGTGACTTTTTCTGTGACATGGACAAAGCCGAGTTCTTGCTGGAACCAATCTTTCTATCCAGCAACCTGACTGAAACATCTGGAGATGACACCGGAAGAGAGTTCACGTCTGACGACATGGGTGACGTTGGTGGTGTGTTGACTGGCGATGTCATACTGGATGCTGACAAACTCTATGCTATTACAAGGACAATCTGGGTACCTGCTGGCATCACGCTCACCATCAGATCCAACACGACGTTGCAATTTCACCAAAACCGAGGAATCCTTGTGCATGGTAAATTTGTTATAATTATTTTAAAATCAAACCTAGAAACCATAGATGCATTTACTTAAAACAAATACTGTACCATCAGATTCAATACGACCTTACAGTTTCATGAAAACCAAGGAATCTTTGTGCAACGTAAATTTGTTATAATTATTAAAATCAAATATAGAAATCATAGCTGTATTTATTTAAAATAAAGACCATCAGAACAACACGACCTTACAGTTTCATGAAAACCGAGGAATCTTTGTGCAACGTAAATTTTTTATAATTATTAAAATCAAATATAGAAATCATAGCTGTATTTACTTAAAACAAAGACCATCAGAACCAACACGACCTTACAATTTCACCAAAACCAAGGAATGTTTGTCCAAGGTAAATTTGTTATATTTTAAAATAAAATCTAGAAAACATAAGAAAGAAAACACGTCGTAATCGCATCACTTATGCCTTGTAATGAACGCCCTAAAACATGTCTCGTCAACGAATAAAAATAACCGTCATAATGATTATCTCCACGTCAAGTTACATGTACATGTATAATATTATTCATATCAAATATCACACAGACACATTTTCAATGATTTACTTAAAGGGTGGCGCCACCCATTATTTGTATGACATTATAGTGTAGACTAGTTTTATCCTAGAATCTAAAAGGTTTACAAGCACCAACCCATGTATAACAATTATCCTTGCAAAATAATAAATTGAAATAGATATTATGCGAAAACACTTTTACCATTACACAGTATAATATTATTTGAACATCCTGTTATAAAACATCAAATAACGAGTATACACCTTCATCATTACCACTTATAAACAGTAGTTACATATAACTAACTAACTAACTAACTAACGTCCAGTTTTAAAACACGAAATAACGAGTATACACCTCCACCGTTACCAGTTATTTGATCATCCAGTTATTAAACACTATCGTATTATTACATTCATTTACAAAACACCAAGTAACCATGTTATTTATTTGTATAAAGACAACATTGATTTTGAGTAGAACCATGTTATTTATTTGTATAAATATAAAATTGATTTTGAGTGGAACATGTTATATATTTGTATAAATACAACATTGATTTTGAGTAGAACCATGCCATTTATTTGTTTAAATTTACATGGATTTTCAGGTCACTTGAATTTTCAAACTGATCAAACAGATGTACTACTGACAAACTATGGAAGCAGTAAATGGAAAGGCGTTCTTCACAAGTTTAAGAGAATTATAAATGAGGGCAACTCAACCGTAGCTCCCGGAGAAGGTAATAAATTGTATTTTTTATTGTTTTCATTGTCTATTCCGTTCAAGTTATACAATATCATCTGTACAATTATTTAAAATCATTTAGTAATAAATTTATATACATAGTATAACCACACACTTCAAACGTTAATATTCAGCCATAAAAAACTAAATTATATATGTGTTCGTGATTACAGGGTTTGTGAATCAGTTAAGAAAATAATAAGAAAAACTAAATGTATTTCAGGTATGATCTTCGAGAACGTGAAAATAACGGGCGCCAGCACATGTCTACGCCTCTATATCACCGAACCTGGTTTGTCCACTTTTAATTCAGTCAGCTTCAGCTGTGACAGAGCTTTGGATGTGAACTTGTGGGAAGAACACACTGTGGAAATAACCAACTCCACGACCAATAATCCAGTTACTTTCAATGTATACACTGCCAGCAAGATCACCGTTCTTCTAACAAACATCAGAAGCAAAACAACGTCAGGGAACTCACTCAATGTAGCTATCGGATCAGGCATACATGGTGATGTTAATATGACAATCCTATCCTCAACCTATACCAACAGCGCAGGATGGATTTTAAATTATAATTCTTATTACGGCAATATTAGTTTAACGTTATTACAGAGCTCAATCTCCGCTAGATATGGTATTAATTTGTATGCAAAAAACAATCAACTAAACATGCGGGCGTCAAATATAACCACAACTTATCAAGCCATTCATATCCAGTATACTTCTTCTTCAGATTTGAAAAGTGATATATTGATAAATGATTGCAACATTCAGTCCAACAGTTATTATACTGCTGTAAACATACATGCTTCCCAGAGAAGTAACACCAACCGTAGCTTTGAATTAAGCAACAGTCGTCTCATAGGTGGGAGTTCATATCCTATAGTTGAAATTTACACATATTATGCAACGTGGAACATCCTTCTTACTGGCAACACTTTTACACATACCAGTACTGGGTGGGGAGTAAAATTTTCAGGACAATGTGCGATCTTTACTGCATCTCAGAACACGTTTAGTAACATACAGAATGCAATGGTATTGGATGTCCAGGGCAGCCCAAATGCTATAATATCAATCAACCACAACTTTCTATCTGGCGTAACGAATATGAGGGCAAGAACAGCACTTGAAACTCCAATCATGTTTGAAAATAATGTTGTCTACAAGGGCAATGTTGTTCTGATATCACCCGATATAATCATCAGAGATAACGTGTTTGAAAACATCACTGCTACGTACGTCATCAACTTTGCTAGCACATCGTACAAAGATCGAGAAATAAATGCTAGCTACAATTACTGGGAGACTACAGATTTCAAGACTATCAGGAGAAAGATCTATGACTCGTCCTCTTCTCCAGACCTGCCTACAATATCAATCATTCCATTTTATGAGTTCCGAAACCTGTCCAATCCAATATTCCCTACCTCGACTTTCCTGTCAGAAGATGGGACAGTGGGTGGCAATGTAGGAGGTGATGTTGTTCTCACAGTGGACAAGAGCCCGTACATTGTGGTGTCGAACATCCTAGTGGGTAAGAAGGAGAGTCTAACTCTGGAGGCGGGTGTCAAGCTGTTATTCCAGAATAATCTCAAGATGATTGTTGAAGGTATGTGCAGGTCTTCCTGACTCCCAGTCTCTCTCTATCTCTCTCCCTCCGTCTCTCCCCCTCTCCGTCTCTCTTTCCTCTACCTCTCCCTCCCTCTCCGTCTATATCTCGCTCCCCCTCTCCGTCTCTCACTCTATCTCTCTCTCGATCTCTCTCTCTCTATATATATATATATATATATATATATATATATATCACTCTCACACACACATACACACAATTTCATACCTGTATACACACATACACAGACAAAAAGATGCACACACACGCGCAGGTATGCACAGAGACAGACAGAAAGAACATACACATATGCATGCATACCTGTCTTCAAAGGTCACCTTTATTTTCTCCCAAATCAACTAATTAGTATAATATAACCTGTATTAAGCAGCCACTTTTGACTACTAGTATATATATACATACACAAAAACACATACAGACACATACAGGCAGATTGACTAGTTGAGACTCATAGCACTATGAATAATATAATTAATCTATGTTTTGATAGGTAAACTGAACATTAGTGGAACATATTCGTCTCCTGTTGAGGTAGTTCCAGAGGTGCCTACAGAGAAATGGGGAGGCATATTTCTCTCTGGACATGTATGTAAGTACTAGTATATATTAACTTTGGTAGCGTGTCAGCCTGTGAAGCAGTCGGTCATTGGATCTGGTTCATCAAATGCCGTGGTATGCGCTGGCCTGTCCGTAAGAAAGTGCATAATGGCGTCAATGTGATAATTGTTTTATTTATTGTTTTTCAATATATTGTATATAGTTTAAGATTTTGTAGACCAGCTCTTACAAAAGTTGATTTTATTTTTATGCTGGAGTGTCGTAAAACATATATTTAATCTGTCGTATCCTAGTGATCTGTGCATTCGATTAGTCAGTCACACTGTCTTGTATAGTTGCTATGTTGATTTTATCACATGCATATATATATAATATAGTATAACAATTAAAAATTCAAGACTTAAAAAAATTAAAACATTTATATTATATAATTACATTTGACAATATTGTTTCGTAAGGGCCAACATAAGGTTGACCCTCACTCATCAGAAACATAAAAATATAAAAATATATTTATATTTGATGATTCAAAATTTATTAGTTTATAATATAGTATATATATAATATAGAAAATGTACGTACAGTGAAACCTGCTCATGTGGCCACCTGTATTAAGCAATCGCCTGTCTTCAAAGGTCACCTTTATTTTCCATAATCAGCTATTTTAGTACATTATAATATAACCTGTTACTCCACTGGGTGGCTGCTTAAGACAGATTTGACTGTATTTTCCAGATTTAGGTGAAAGAAATGATTCACAGAGAATCAGACTGAACAATACAGCATTTCCCAACCAAACGAATGAAGGACGTATAGAGGTGCTGGTGGACGGTGATTGGGGAACTGTGTGTGATGACGGCTTTGATACGAATGATGCCATGGTTGTATGCCGAATGATGGGATTCGAGTAAGTGTAACGTAGTTCTGGGTTGAATGTCCGCTTGAGGTGCGATAGGTCATCGGATCCATTCACCTCTGTGGATATATTGGCTATTTTTCGTTCCAGTCAGTGGTTAAGAACTGATTAACCAAATACCGTGGTATGTGCATTCCTGTATGTAGAACACCGCACACGAAATGCTCCATGCAGTTTATCCAAATGACACTTTTTAACTTGATCTATAGCCTGTTTTGAAAAGTATTTACAGATTGTTTACGAGTAGTTAGACTGGGATAGTAAATAGAATATCAAACTCATTACCATTTATTATCAAATTTACGTCCCTCGTGAAATAATTTCTATTTGTCACTCGCTATTTTTAAATTTCACTCGGGACATAAATTTGATAATAAATGGTAACACATTTAATAGGACGTTTCACAGTGACGTCAAAGAAGGAGTCACGTGGTCGTATAACCCGACTGGCTGGCAGAATACGCGCTTTGATGCCCATTTACGTTATATTTGTATTTTAAATTAGTAAACATATACAGTTATGGTGGTGTCT
>JAUTWP010091510.1:0-12118 GCA_033042655.1 Cyathermia naticoides
TCTTAATATTAACATCTGTCCTGGTTTGATGAGCCCACTGATAGCAGATGAAGCTGAGCTGTGTGTCCTGCATGCCATAATACATGCTTGTACCTTAATTCGATATACATGTAGTATGAAATTAAATTAAAACAAACAACCAAAATTTGACATGCATGTATTTTGATTATACAGATATTATATAATTTAAAAAATGAAAGATTCAACGAATGTTTGAAATGGTTTGTAAATTGGTGCTTTATTAAACTTATTGTAAATGTTTGTTCCTTATTTTATTGTCTTAGTTTAATATAAACAAATAAAATTGCCAGAAAATAAATCTGACTTGTCAAGTAATGTATTTTTGTTGAAACTAAAGAGCATTAATTATAATGTTATTGTTTATAATTCAGATTTAACAACAAAAATTAACCTTTGATCTATTGTATTTTAATTTTTATTAGTCAGCCTTATTAATAATGGTTTTCTCAATCCTTGTGTTCAATTTTTATGAAATTGTACGGTTTTGAAATGACTACTGAATTCATTTTTGCTTAGCTGCACAATTTAGTATAAATTCTGCATGACATGTCTAATTCAGACAAATGCATTAAATCAGGGATAAGTGCAACATTTTTGTGCATTTAAAATTAAATTCTGCAATGATTGAAGATTGCATTGTTATGTTTGAAATTTGCAGAAAAGTTAAGAAAGTAATTTTATTTAATTTTTGAAGATTTTTTTTAGAGATAATATTGTCAACAAGTGCTTTATTTACAATTCCTGTTTATTTACGTACAATTGTTTTACATACTTTATAATATTGTTTTCCAAAGATGAATATTTAGTTTTTACTGATATGCTTGACTGAGTTTCTTTGTTTAATTTTATTATCTTTGTTCATTGTTCTGTGAACTGTGTATAATTATTAAAAAACAAACAATAAACAAAAGTTTATCCAACTAGAGTGCATGATTATGACAACATGGATTTTCTATTTGATTCTGCGTCACTGTTGAGGATTTTTCTTCTTGATGGAATTCCCTCCTGATTGAATAGGCTTCTTTGTTAGCACTGAAATGCACTCTATTTATAGCATGAACACATGTAGCGCTTTGGAAGCCTCCCCTATGCATCTGGTACAAGCTTCACATTATGATGAGGCACTCTTGGGGTTTGCTTATTTGTATTTTAAAGATTAATGATATTGTTTTTTAATCTTTTTTTTATTAAATATGTTAACTGTCTGTGTGTTTTTTAGAAACAATACAATTCCAAAATACAGAGGAAATTGAGAAGTACTTTTTAGAAATTTATGTCTTATATTTGTGTGTGTTTGGAAAAAGGAATTTTAGTGTTATTTGTCTCAAAAATAAAAGAAATGTCTTGTTTCCTTTATCAGGCCACAGGAGTGCATGTTTAATAACAAAGTTTAATATATTGAAATCAAATGTACATATAATTGAAGGATGCTGTCTGTTCATCATGTTAATGATAACTGACTGATGTTTACATATTTAAAATATTATTACTGTATTATATTTATAATACATTATGCTCATGTAGTCAAAACCACCCATACAATCTAAAATTGAGTGTTATAAACAGGTGACTATATACAGGTTGAAATATATCAATTTTTACTAACGAGGGACTTTAAATATATATATATAGACAGTTGGCTGTTAGTGTTACATGCAGTGTCTTTAAAGCTGGTATTAAAACAAAAATATACAAAAACATTTTATTTTTCACAAATATGACTAGATTGGTAAACAAACTATAGAGCCTGGATGATCACATTAAAATATCCATCACATTCTCATAACTAATCTATTAAAAGTATTTTTATCTTTGCCATTAATAAACTTAAGTTATTAAGGCATAAAGGAAAAGTTGGTTTAAATCTAGTTCAAGAAGCATCTGATATTGACATGCAAAATTACATGTGAAAAGTATTTGCCTACGTTTTACAAACACAATTTTATACTAATCAACATGACATACTTGTTAATTGCTAATCAAAGCTGAAAGAAAGAAAAGTAAATATGAAAACAGTTAATTATTCTGTTTAATTGAATAAAGAAGAAATTGTTAAGTCTTAACAAGATTGTGATTAGGAAATAAAATGTCAAAATTGTTAATTTAAAAATATTTGCTATCAATAATGTTTGATACGCCAGTTTTAGATCACTGGCTGGAATAAGAAATAGGAATTTGATCTTCCGACTTGCCATATGCTTGCTATGAAGATATTTCAGTTTATGCAGTAATGTTGTGAAGATTTTTGTCACTAAATAACACTCAAACTTGTCAAAGCTGATTTAATGGTCACCTCTGTTAACCAGGCACCTGTTTCAGTTGACCACATTTTTATTATTACAAATATACTAATATACAGTGGCTTCTGTCTAAACCAGATTCACTGGGACCGACAACATTATGCTGGTGTAGTAAGAGTGCTGGTATAGACAGATTTCATCCAAAGTTAAATAGCTGGTCGGGACTTTGAAATCATACTGGTTTACACAGAAATCTGGATTAGACGAATAGTCCACTGTATATGGAGGTGGAAATGAATTTGAAATCATGCTGGTTTACCCAGAAATTCAGATTAAACGATTGCTGGTTTAGACAAGTCCACTAGTTTAAAATAACCTGAATTAATTAGCTACACGTGTTCAACTTTGAGATAACTTTGTTACTACTTCATATTTTTAGTTTAATACATTAGTCTAATTGTAAAGTGAAAATGGTAATTACGAGGATCGAGTTTAAGAATTTGTAACCCGCATTAATTTTGAATATTTTTGCTGCAGGTTTTGATTCAACTGATGGCAATTTCTTAAAACTTAACACTTTTGCAACATTTAACACTTTTGCAACATAAACATAATGGAAGAGTTATTTTGCCAGTGGCTAAAAATGTCACCTGTGAAGCACCTTGTCTACAACAATTTGTAAAAATCGTGGCAATTGCCACTGGTGTTGCTATTAAATTCGAGCCCTGAACTTGAAAAACAAATTCCATATATTTTCTTATTGGTGTAATTAGATGTATAACATGGTTGAACCAGTGCTAATCAGTGGTGGGGAAATAGTAGATAAGAAAAATTAGATGCTCATTATTGATGTATGTCATAATCATGAAAGCGTTACATATGCTTCGTACATAATTTATTAACCTGTTTATTTTCAATCATATAAATATGTCAAGACTTTCTCATGCCAGCTGATGTGGATGAACTGGCTTCCCATCACTCAACATTTTACTGCCCAGTATTTTGGCAAATGTTATATAAATATGTATTTTTTATTAAATGTATGCTGTTAAAAACAAGGTTTATATAAAAAATTTTGAATGTTTTACATCAGCGCATTGTTTAAACTTTGGTTATTAGGGATCTGACATCTGGTATTTAAGACTCAAAGGGCCGAAATTACGAAGGGTGTTTTCTCTTACATGCATGTAACTACATTCAGTTACAATGCTTAAACACGTGCGTTTAACCAAAACAGGCTTCGTAAATTCGGCCCATAATGTTCAGAAGAAACCTGCTGCTGCTTCATAGGCAACTTGTATGTTCTTTCCCATAACCAAGACAGCACATACCAGGGCCTTTGATGAACCAGTTGTGACCAATTTCCTGGAACGAAAAATAGCCCTAGTGTAAATGGATCCAATGAAAAGGATTGATCTAATGACCAGTTACTGACCAGGGTCCATGTGCATAAAGACCATATAAATTTAAATGTATTTAACTCTACCTTTCATGTAAAATATCCACTGTATAAACATGGTTAAAAGAGCTATATGCTCTTCATGCATATGGCCCAAGACAGACTACCTCAGTAATGTTCTGCTCTAGTTTTATAAACAATTATTATAAGGTAACTAGGATGAATGTGTCCAGGGATTGATCTACCATACAACTTGGGCGGGTTACAGCCCTTCAAAAATTCTTTCATTTGACACCAAATTCATTAGAAAATCTTCCCAATTTTAAACTTAACAATAAGGTTTTTCCAATTTTATGAAAAAGGGACCCTTAGAATGTCTTTACAATACAACAGAATGACACGTAATTGTAAGTTGGTATAAAAAATGTCTTACATTGTTCAGCAGTTAAATTTGTTTATTGCTTTGAAAGCCTGTCAGGCTTATGCAATGTCTCATTGTCTGGGGCCTTCCCCTGTGTCTATAAAATACAAATGGGTTTTGATCAAAACTTAAATAGTCCTCAACAATTGTAGAACATGCTTTGTTCAGCCAGTCATGGGGTATCTATTGCTTCATTATAAAATTTATAGTAGTATCTTTGAATCATAGTTACTGTTTCTTGAATCGATTAAAATAGATGTCCATCCTTCTGTTTGACGTGCTTGAACCTTAATTGGATGTAAGCACGAAAATAAATATAATTAACTCTGTTTGTGTCACTGTTTGTCCTGCATTGGGTTTTGATTAGTAACTTATATTGATGTTAACATTGTTATTGGCCAATTTATTTTAATTTTAATTTACAAATGTATCTTATCTACCATAATAGTAATGCCACCAGACAAAGTACTTTTCTATTTGTACTGTATCATGTGTTAAAGTACAGTAATAGTAAAAATTCATTGCACAAATTTGAGGGGAAACTTTGAAATGCCATGAGGATTATTTACGCATTTAGATAGACCCAAACGACCAGTAAGATCAACTTGTACTAAGCGATAAACATATAAATAGCTGAATAGACTTTTGGACTAGAATAGTTTATCTTCATTTGAAATATAACATAGGTCACACATTTCATAATTTATATAAATGTTATTATTTTTGTAGCCAATATTAAGTTTTCAATTTTATGACATGACTTCCTATTATTTATAATAAAATATGTAACATTTAATTATGCTTTGTTTATTAAAGCTTGTTACAAATTGTTTATTTTGAGATGTTTAACGTCAGAAATCTTAATAGTTTAATTATTAATGTGTGTCTACCAGTTCAGTAATACGTCAAACCTGCTAAAGTGTCCACTTGTAATAAGCAGCCACCTGTCTTCAAAGATCACTTTATTTTCTCCCAAATCAGCTTTTAGTATAATATAACCTGTATTAAGCAGGCCACTTTTTGTTACCCTTTGGTGGTTGCTTAATACAGGACATCACTTAGATTTCTCAACAACCTATATGTACTTACTTCTGCATCATTGGATAATCAAATGTCAGTTTCTCACACAGAAGACTCCTTGCTATTAAATACAGCCATTGTTTGACAACTAGTCGTTCAATTAAATAATGTTATTAAAGACAACAGTGCTCCTTCAGATAAATACTTTTGTCAGCCTGTCAAGATTGGTTTATTATGTTTTGTATATGCATCAGTGTGAGCCTATCCAGATAATTAATCTTTAGACTGGTAATGATAAAATCACATCATGATTGCATGTCCCTTCGTTAAACTGGTGTTACAAATTGATAAACATGTTTCTTAATTAACCAATTGATTGGGATTAAAATATACACTTTAACAATAGAGAACAACAGGTGTGTATGTAAAAATGTTGGCAGGGTGGGGTGAGTGGGTGTTAAAGGGTAACATCTGACCCAAAAGGATTGGCAATAAGATGTAAATAAAAACAAGCACAATTACCAGTTGAGTGGGGTTTTTTTCTTCTTTTTTTCTTTTTGTTATCTACATTCCAAACACATAGGCCAAATAATTTACTTCATTATTTGTAAAGCTTTTTCAAACATTTACATTCCTGGTTTTGCCATACATAATAAAATACTAGTAGAACATTTAATGTAAAGCAGAAAATAATTAACTATATAAATAAATAAACAGAACAGGTTTTAAATCAGCCATCTTATTTTTGAGAATAAAACATGTCCTTTAAAAATAATTATTTTATTAAATGATTTTTTTTTCAATTACCTGCTTCTTATGTTGAATTACCCATTCTTTATGAATGTTTAGCTTTAATTATATCTTTTGTGCCATTTGAAACCAGATTAATTAAGTTGGCAAAGAGCCCATTAATACATTTATATCTAAATCTTTAAATTATTCTTTTATAATCATAAAATAGAATTCACCATCATCAAATATAAAAAAATTATGTGATTGAGAGTTCAGTGTCGAGTTTTATGAACAAATTACTAAAAGAAAAATAACCATTTCTTTCCTATGTTATTTTCTAAGATGTTTTTCAAGCACCCAAAGTGGGCCTTGCTTGCTTCAACCTACTGTGATAAGGGCTTGCTTGCTCTAAGCCAGTATTGATTTTCGCCCTGGCTATAGATTACAGTCACACACTGGAAACAGGCCTAACAGAACCAGTGGAGTTCACAGTATATGTACGCTGGCACAATGTAGGACCTGTTTTTATGCTTGGGTACGCTGCTAGCCTCGTTTCTAATACTAGGAAGGTATACACAAATGAAGTCGTGTATAAAAAGACACCACTGATATGACTATAATGAAACTGGAGGTAACACACTTGTATTATATGGCTATAGGTTGGCTGCCTTTATGTGGGTGTATTAACACAGAGGATGGGACTACTTTATGCAAATATGGTTGCCTTATAAATAAACCATTATGGGAGTCAGTGAAATGGAACTTGGAACAATAATAAGGTCTGGCAGAATTCAAATTCAATTATGAAAGACTAGAAAGACCCCATGAAATACATTTCATTTTTTCAAATAAGTCTAACCAAGCACCCTGTACATTTTTTTAGTGGCCTATATCTGCGCACAAACAACCAGTATAGCCAGTTGTGACTTGTATGCGGTTTATAACCTTGCTTTGGGTGACATGGCTTGATAAATGGGCCTCATGTATTGTCGCCTATAGCTTATTCAGGGAGGATAGAATGTAAATTGGACCAGTCTATTTGATAACAGGCGGTAACAGGCTGCTGCTTCCAATTAACAACTTTTTCCTCTGTTGTGTTCTGTGCAAAGCATGCACTGGAGGAAAAGAAGTACTGCTTGGGGATAACTGGGTAAATCTTTCACTTGGAGAAAAGGTAAATGAAGAAATCGCTCAAGTGTGTTGGGGGTTGTTTCCACATGGTATAGCCTGATTTTCCTAGCTGGCTGTCTTGAGTTGATATTTTTGGCTGTATTATGTTAGCTTGGCTGGCGGGTCTCAACTCATCCCATAGAAAGAGATAGTTTTCAGCATTAGGGATCATACTGACTGTTAAAAGTAAGTACTACACTAGAAGCTTAGATAGTGAAGGAAATAAGAAAATTTAACTTTGTTTTCTCTCACTTGTAACAGGTTGAATAGCTGTACGGGAACAAAGCTGTAGCATAAATTCAGACCAACCAGGCATCTTGTTTGCCAGGTTTATAAATTGTGAAAGACAGTTTTAATACCTGAATATTCGGCTCTTTTTAGACTTTTGTGAAATAAAATTTCACTTTTTGTTTTGTTAACATGTGAGTTATTTTGTGATGATGTTGTTAGATTGATGTTGGTCATTGTAATAGATAGAATATTGAACGTGTGTCTCAGTGCGTGACCTTTGCTTTGTTAGTGAGTGAGTGAGCGGTCAGACAGGCTGTCTTTGTTAGATGGAGGAATGGAAAGACAGGATAGAAGTAGCCTCTAGACGGAAGTGTTTGTCTTGCCAGCTACAGATAAATGAGGTCATTAACTTGTGTTAGATGTTAAATAGGTGTTGAGTCAACATTGATGGATATTACTAGCTGTTGAATATGCATTAGGCAGGCCAGGAATACAACATGACAAGGAGGCCAGTTCGGATCTGTAGTATTGTAGCATGGAGTTGGCTACAGAACTCGTGTCTACCTACACGTGTGTTTGTCATTTTAATCTTCTCTTGTTGTTTATCTGTTTTCTCTGATGACGCCATATATTGGATATTGTAATTTGTATGGAGAATATTGTTATTGTTATTTTTATTGTGATTGTTATCAATGATAATATCATCATTTAATTAATATATGTGTCTCATTTTTACTGTTAGTCATTTATATTGCTATTTATATTTATAAAATTTTATGAAAGTGAAGTTATAAAAATTAAACAATTTTTCTTATTTCAATTTATTTGTTTTTGTAATACATCAACAGTACTTTTTAAATAGATTTTGAGTTTTTAAATGAAATAACATTGGTGTATGTATACACAAGGCAAGTTTAATACTTTAATTCAAAAATTTGTAAGCAATATTTCATAGATAAGACTTAAAATGTTGGTTTTAAAAATATGGGCCCCCCACCCCCAAATATTTTTTTTTAATTTGCGATTGTTGTAATAATGATACATTTAAATAAATAAATACTACTACTGCATATGACTAATACATAAATAAATCTGCTTTCATTGTGTTCTATACTATATTTAATAATATATAAACTTACTTGAATGAACAGATAATGCTTACCTTTGTATTACCTACAGTGTAAAATGTACTCAGCTAGCTTTGAAACATGATATATTAGTGAATATTGGATTCCTGTTATCTGGGATTAATGTGTTTTTTCTTTCAACATAACTTTAATATGGTAATTTATTATTTTTATTTTGATCCACAATCCTCCAACACTGTTAATTGATACTTATTTAAAAAATAATAATTGGCATTCATGAATGAAAACACTCTTTAAGGATACCATAAGTAATAGGTTAATTTTAGGATTACCTGTTGACCAAATTTTCTTATGTGTATTAGCCTCAGATGCACACGCACTGTTTAACCCAAACCTTCTTTGTTATTTTATAGTAGGAAATGTTTAAATACACTGTCTTTGCTGTTGAAAGGTTAACAACACCAGTCATGTTTTATGTTAATTTTCTTTCTTTTTAAAGCCAAGTTTACAATGAAAGATATTTTGTAATTAGTTGAATGACATTTAAACAATGCAGTTAACTTGTTATGACATCCATTGCTAACATAAATTACTGTTAAATAGTGACAATGAACATAGAAAATAGTTTAACCATTGGTAAATACTGAACCTTGAAAAACTTGTAAGTTTAATCGGTTAATCTATGAAAATCACAATTATTTAAATTGTGTGGTTTCATTCAGAAAATCGTAAACAACACCATTCAATATTTCTTTCCATATTATTAGTGACTGTCACAACATTATTAATTTAAAATTATTTAGTCATGATAAACGTGCTTCCTGATACATCGTTTATAAATTTCAATTTGCAAATCTGGTAGTGAGCCTATTAAAGGGAGAGAACCAGTTCTCTACTTCTGTGTGGGTTCACACACTGAGATAAATTGATTTTTACTTCTTTTGGGTATATGTGAACAATTCTAAGATAAGATATGTTAGAAATTATAACAACAATCTACCAAAATATAAAAATTGTTTATATCATATACAGTGGACCCTATTTAAACCGGACACCCATGGGACAAAGTAAAATGTTCTTTTTCATAGGTGTCCAGTTTACAAGGGTTAAGATTTACACTAAATTGACCAAATTGTTTTGTCCAGTTTAATGAGTATTCCAGTTTAGATGGGTTTCACCATGTATAATGTATTTGATTAACCCAAGTGTCACTAAAGAAATTTTCCCAAGATAGATTAAAAATGTCTAAATTACTTATTTACGTATGATTTTGGTTTGGACACACCAATTTAAAAACAAACAAAACAAATGTGATTTTATGGCCTAAAAAGGAATAGCTTTTTCTTTTGATAAAGTGTTCGTAATTACTTTAGTTCTATAAATAACTGTTTTTCAAAATAGTTATAATTTTATTTGATTGTTTTTAAGGCCTAAAAAGGAATAGCTTTTTCTTTTGATAAAGTGTTCGTAATTACTTTAATTCCATAAATAACTGTTTTTCAAAATAGTTATGATTTTATTTGATTGTTTTTTTTCTGTGTGGATTTGTCATCATTTCTCAAACTTTACATACCCAGCTATGTAATTTATCTGAAATGATGGGATACCTTGCTGAAAAGTCAGTCAACGGGTATTGATGATTTAATTATACTTCAAAATGTTGAACATTTGAGCAGTTTAATAAAGCATTGTTTTGTGACTTGTACTTTTTACAGATAAAAACCATAGCAATTACTTCATACTCAAATATTACTTAGTGAAAATTAATCTGCCATATGTCTTTGTGGAATTAAAACTGCTAGATGGCAAATTGCTAAATGTGACTAGATGTCCATTATTTTGGTTGACCGTAAAATTGAAAAAGTTACTTCAGTTAATTTTATAGTGATACAAACTAATCAAATAATAAAATGATCTAATACATTCTAGATTATATAACTATATGGTATTAAAATAAATTGGCAAAATAGCATGCACTGCTAATATTGTGTATTCCTTAACATATCTGTTCATTAATATTAAACCTTTATCACAATGCATAACCCCAAGCTTATGATATATTTACCTGCAAGTCTTACATTAAATCTAAAACTAAGTATTTAGATGTTTTATCTGCATGCAATGTGTGTGTTGTTAGTATCCAAACTTTGTTTAAAGTGACTGCAGACAGTTTGTAAACATTGGGCCAGACTCATTTTGAGAAAATTAAACAATGTAAAAACCTTCAAAAATGAAGGAAATTGCATACAGCTTACACAACTGACAATTTTCATACACATTAGAATTAATTTGTTAACATTTACCAATATTCAAATAGTTTTTATTTCACAACCTTTTCCCAAATTAGTATATTAAAATATTTGTAGATTTTAGTTAAATTTTAATAATACAAATACATTGTAATATAAATTTTATACAATTTCCCACCTCCGTCCCATCATACATTTGTATACTTGTGTGTTTTTATAATACATATATATATATTTTTTAACACCACCAATAGAGCACATTGATTTGTATCTTAACATTGACTATTTGACGTCAAACATGATAATTTTGACACATTTCTTTAGGCTACTCTCTTCGATAAGCAGCAAGGTGTCTTTTATATGCATTCCCACATACAGGACAGTACATACCACAGCCTTTAATGAACAAGTTTTGGACCACTGGTTGGAATGGAAAATAGCATGTCTTTTTATATTTAAGTAGGTAAATGTTCATGTTGGTGAACTTCTAAATTTACTGAGTCTTCTTAATAGATTACACTTTGCATTTAAATACTGCTGAACTATCATGTACAAATGATTAGATGACATTAACATTTTTTTCACTTCTAATAAATATAATCTAAAACAGATTAAGTCGGAAGACGTCAGACCTTAGGGGATTTAATAAGGTTTATGCATGAGCCAAATAATGCTGTTCAAGTTATCATTAGATAAATCTGGTGTCGTCCTTAAGGGTCATAGTCGGGTGAGGATGACACCAAGCCATCATACTAAAACAAACTTCAAGCTATGAAGATCACCTGCTAATCTTCACATCCCATTTTGTTAAATCCAAATGGGACATTTTCTTTTAGAAATTTTGGTTTGCAAAAAATGATCAATTGATTAGGAATTACTTATTTTGGATATTATTACTTTTATATTTGTGTAGCAATCTCAGAAAATTGCATAGCGATTCAAGACACGATACTGAACAAATTGTCCCTTGAGGGAAATTTTATTGTATGTGTCAAACTGGTGAAAACTAAATTGTTGGTATCATGTGACTTGTATTAACTTAATCTCTTGGTACAACTTAATCGTATGTTGGAATTATATCTAATATGGCATTATTGATTATGCAAACATATATATCAGGATAATTTTCCTTCCTATCTACTCACATTTGAAATTACAGTTCGGAAATGAACAAAGAAAAATATTTTTAAGGATTGTTGTAAATCTCAGAAGTAATTATGCTGAAGATGATAACCTAAAATACACAATAAGCAATTTTTAATTGATTGTATTCTTGGAATATTAATTACTATTATTTATTATATAAGTTTGTGGTTGCCCTCAACTCAGGCCATCGGATTTCACGGTAGCCATCGTTACCGGTAGCATGACGACAAAACCACGGAACCGAAATTTCGTTTCCCATGATTATTATGTCTATTATTTTTTTTTTAAATATTCATCTATGTGACAGTGTAATATAATTATATCTATCTATCTATATATTATTATACAAATGATAATGTTTCTCATATAAAACTACTAGAGATAGTTTTCAACGCAATCAC
>JAUTWP010091621.1:0-12112 GCA_033042655.1 Cyathermia naticoides
TGGTTTATAGAACAACGTGTTTTCGTGGAATCGTATACAACTCTTATCCGTATTTTACATACAGGGAATAGTCTTTAATTAAAAAAAATTCATTTAATTTTTCTATACATTTTTATCAGAATCTAAAATCGAAAAGGAAAAAAATTAACGTCGCTTCCATTTTGTCACGCTGCTATTCCGGAAGTGAGATATCTGTGCGCAACCGTGCAGTACATGGACATACCGACATGGACATATTAACAATTCATATCTACAAAGGTTTATTGACGAAATAATTATTATTTCTCACTTTTATCAGGCGAAAAGAGCCACAATAACCGAGAGAACAGTTGCATGAAACTAGAATGGTAACCTTTTTTTCGTTAGAGCTATCTGTGGAAGTCGTCGGCAAAAAAATAAAAGTGAAAAATACGACTTTTTTTTAAATTTTGAGCAAGATTTACGTCGGCGGGTTTGTAAACCGAAAAATAAAAAAATACTGACTTGAGCAAAATTTACGTCGGCGGGTTTGTAAACCGAATAATAAAAAAAAAATACTGGCCTAAGGTGGTAAAACGTGAATTCCATATAGTGACGAATAGCAAATCTAATTAGCCTGAGTTCTTGCAGAGAACATACACTGAACTCCTTAATACTATCATTTACACAAAATATCACTTACTTAGGTTGAGAAATCACCGGCGATCACTGAATCCCAGCTGTAATAGATAAATCAAAGGTAAAATGATCGATAATAACATTTTGATATTCCTGCTAATGACGATAATGTCTTTGGTATCAAAATTTGAGTTTCCTTATTGATTTAGTTCATCGAGTGTATGATTAATACTAACTGAAAACATAACTAAAACCAAAGTATCTTAATGACCTATAATTTACTTTGAATATGTTCTCCAGTTATCAATAAACGCACAACCAATCATATACAAAGTAAACTAAAAGAAGGTATACTTTATTCCATGATTAGATTCAACATAAGACGGCTGAAAACATGACTAAACCACAGTACATTTCCCTATAATATTTATGTCCTTTGGACGTTACCTTGTGCTGTGTCTTTGGGAAAGTGCATATAAAATATCCCTTGCTGCTTATCAAAAAGAGTAGCCTATGTGGCGGCAGCGGGTTTTCTCTAAAATGTGTCAAAATGACCATATGAATGAAGTCCAATAGCCGCTGATAAGATAAAAAAAAGTGCTCCAGTGGCGTCGTTAAATAAAACAAACTACTTTACCTTGTGTTGAGATACAGATTTATTTACGACCAAGGTTGTGTCGTTTGATTTGGGTCATCAGTTACCCGCTGAAAACATAGCTAAACTGCAGCGCATGTTCATTTGGACTGATCTATATTATAATCTTCTTTAATGCGCTTCATATGTCAACAACAACAATAACAAAAAGATAATATAGAATTTCATATGATTTCCTTCATTACAAATGCATTGAAGAATAGAAACACAAATCACAATGCACTAAAAGTACATATCGTTTACTTTGAATAACGTATTGAAACCAAATAAGAGGTTAAGACAAACAATGTTGGTGAATAGGTGGAGTGGAATATTTTGAAAATATGATATACATCATTCTAATAAATTTAATCGACATGATAAAAAGCTTATTGGTGTACATGTATATGTTTTGCTTGCACAATCATGTATGTAATGGCTTTGACTAATGAATAAATGAAAAATGGTTTCTATTAAAGAAATTATTTCAACGCTTGTAGTAAAGAAATTTTGTCTTCAGAGTCAGAGATTATATACTAAACATGACAAGGACGACATATTTTCTTTTCCTTTGTGAGTTTTAAATATCTATACATGCATTCTTGTCTGCGTCTGTTTGTAGCTCACATATTACTACGTGAGCTGCTTGTAGCTTCTTATCCACGTCTTCTAGTATTACACAAGCTAATCTACGTTTGTCATGACAGTCCTATTTAATCAGTGGTAGGTCTCATCACAAGCACAACGCCATCTGTGCCCATAAGATGGAAAGCTAGAGATCATTAACCAATAATTACGTTCAAACATACTGTAAAGTTCCGTGCATCGATTCATTCCGACCTGACTGGAAACACGTAAAAAACACACCTGTCAGCAGAATGATTGTATAATCAAACAGGATATTAATGGAGTAGGAAACCAGTTATTTGATACACTGTACCTTCTCGTGTTTTGCATCAAGTATTTTTTGCAAGTTCGTTATAATATGAAAGTATGTTGAAAGAACGCATAAAGATTGTAGTTGACGGATCTGATTTCTGTCAATTCGATGAGGTCATTAGTGAGATGAGCGTGCGACTGCGTTGTTGACGTGCTTGTATGATGAACATGGATGTGTTATGTTCGTGTAATTTGATTTTACTTTTATACGCGATAAACACTGATTTACGGCTATGACGTAGGATTGCCAGTCCATGGAGCTAACTCACTACAAACTTGACGCTTTGATGTAAAGTTATTTACATGACGATGTCATTGTCTTTATTGTTTTATTAAATAAAAGTACACCAGCTGAATAGTAATCACAGAAAGAAAAAAAAACGTAATAAAAAAACTGTTTAAGATAATTGCTATTAGATGTAGAGATGGATATCATAAAATCGTAGTCAAGAATCACGTTCCCAGTAATGAAGAGAAAAATGTCAAAATGTTGCAGATAATAAATTATGGAGTAAAATTTGATGACATTCTTTATAATATAAGTTGTTAACGAGCTCTATTTTCAGTCATAGTGGATTGTATGATGTTATATATATATGTATTACAAGTTATGATCCCCTGCTTTTCTCAACATTCGCATGGTATGCGTTTGCTTACTCTTCAGCATAAATGTATACCTAATCGCCAATCACAGCTTCCCCATACACTTAATTGAATAACAGTAATATCTCCATCTTTAACAATGCATTCTAAACTCCCGGGAGGTTTTTTTTAAAATGATAGTTGGAGAGTACCTAGAAGAACATTTCAATTCAAAAATTATCGCATTACAAAATCCAATTGAAGAGATACTTTGAGACAATTCACGATAACATAAAATGTATATAATATAATTGCTAAATGTTCTTTCTGATATGTAAAAGAAATATATTCCACTAATCCTTGTTTAGCATAACCAAGATTTGAACAACTGTCAAACAATGATTAACTGAAGGCTGAAAGCTCTGTAAACAAACGCTATATTCTGGTTTCTCGCATTCTCTTATCGTGTAAGCATCTACAAGTGTTTTGAGGGTGCAAGAGTGGCTCTGTCGTGTATTAAAATATAACAATCTTGAAATTGTCAAACAAATCTCATCTCTCTTAACAAAATGTGCTGTATTTATCTTTGAAAAACTACTATTCGTCACTAAACCGTTTTATGTTTACAGTAAATACGTTAAACGCTTGTGAATGACACATGATAATTTCTTTGAGTTCTACAACAAATTAAGCTCTCGTCAGTGTCAGATAATTAGATCTGTCCCGTCGATTCCACAGCTTTGTAATGAGTGCGTAGTGAGTGTTCCAACGTTTAATTAATCTTTATTCCATACGTATGGTTGTTAGTGAGTTTAATGTCGTTGGGACGTTTAAACATGTTGTCCGTCTGCTATCTAACATCGTGACAAAATAGCAGTGGCGGATCCAAAAATTCAGTTGGGGGTCAATTACAAGCCTAAGTGCCACGAATGTTCCATCAAAAAATATCTAAAAATCGCTAATTCCGCCACTGTATAAGTAATGTGTAATGTGTATTTTTCAAACACTGTCATAAAGAAGAGACATTCAAAGTTTTTTGGTTTTGTCGTTTGTTGTTATTTGGTTGGTAAAAACATATTTTGAAATATTTAACCTTCAACTATAAGAACATGAATTATATTTACTGTTGTTCTAACCAGCAGTGTATATGATGCTATTGTGTATTAACTTGGACTATTTGCCTCCAGGTAAGTCTGATGTCTTTTTTTGACTAAGTACAACAATGTACATAGGTTTTCATTTTGGGAGCGGGTTGTAGCTCGGTCGGTAGCGCGTCATCATTTGAAGCAGTCGATCGTCGGATCGATCCCTCTCAGTAGACCCAGCTGCAGCTTGGGCTATTTCCCGTTCCAACTAGTGCTCCACAACTGATTCATCAAAGGCCGTGGTATGTGTTGTCCTGTCTGTGGGAAAGTGGATATAAAAGATACTTTGGTGTTTATCAAAAATAGAAGCCTTTGTGGCGGAAGCGGGTTTCTTCTAAAAATGTGTCAAAATTATCATATGAATGACGTGCAATAGCCGCTGATAAGATAAAAATCAATGTGCTCTATTAGCGTCGTTAAATAAAACAATCTTTACTTTACTTTTTTCATTCTGTTGGTGAAAATAACGATTTGATCAATAATACCAGGAGATATTCTAATAACGGGTGATGTCGATGGTATAAGAATGTTTTACAGTGAATTATTATTGCATGTGTTCACTACTTTAAGAATCTCATGAACTCGGTTGTGTACAAAAGTATTTTTATCACGATATAAACAGGCCGAGTTTTAGTTTCGTTTAATTACCTTTTAGATGGGTACCTATTCACTTTAATCTTTCTCAAATCTTCTTTCAGTTTTCTTTTTTATTTAATTAATCTACACTAAATAGTCAAAAAGTGATACATATAGAATCTCTCAGACTACATGGAATTATAAAATTTAGACTTATAGAAAACTGATTTCTAACTAGAACATTGTTCCTGTTATCTGTTTTAGCTTAGGTCGGTCTAGTCTGCTTTATAGCCGAACATCTCTTGATTTTCTGCATGATGAACTTAATTCGTCTACTACGGTTATCTGTGAACATTTAAAGAGAATTTCATTGATTGTGATTGCTAAGCTAAGACAGGCAAGAGTATGTAGCAACTGATATCACAAAAGACGCAAATAGTGGCAAAGATTGTGCGAATGTTTAATCGTTGTTGCGAAAGTCGTGCTCAATACAAACATTCACTTTGCAGTAACAGTCTCTGGGTTAATGTGGCACTCAGACAATAAAGTGAAGAAATTCAATTAAATAGAGTGATCGTGGATAAAAATGAGCGTATATGAAAGTTAAACATAAACATTAATTTAATAAATATCAGGAACTACTATAAATGCCAGTGTTGCAATCTTGCCTTGCACTGGAGAGTTACATGAAAGCATTCAACCATAAAAGTGAAATGGTGTACTTTTAAATATGGTCATTATCTAGTCCACAGCAACATAGGCTAATTAAAAACAGTAACGTCTACTTTGTAGTAAATGCAATGGAAACAGGAGGTGGTTGAACGTAAGTGTTAAAAATGTAATATTAATGGAATAGAAGTGGGTGGACAAAAATCCGGTCAGGCCTCTAGATCTCTTCACTGGATCTTGTCTTGTAATGCAGTGTAAAGGGCACTATATATGCACATGTATTTTATACATATAGACATAAAAGAATAAAAAGCTACACTTTAAATTAAAGCCTAAATATATTTTTTATATTTCACAGCAATATACACTTCATGTTGATGCATAGAAACAAACTTTGAAGAAGATGCGGATCTAGACTTGTGGAGTTTTGGAGATGAAAAGATACACCACGTCATCTTCATCCAGTAACCACCTTGAGCCTTTTAAACGGAAGTCTCGGTAAAGATGTTGTTGCTGTAGCAAGGTTACGTCTGAGGCCAATAATTAAATTATAAGATGCCCATTTGATTCAATGACGTACCATTGCTACATCCCTAATGCATTAGAATCCACTAGTTTACAAGGATAAAGTTACAACTGTTGTTTATTGTATACCGGACTACGTACACATGATTCCTCAACGTGTAGTTCCTGTGTCCACCAACACAAACTATATACTTGCTTCTAGGTGTGACAAATTACCCAGGGAATGACTGCCTGTGACGAACGACCCTTAGCAAAGCAATCTCACCGATCTAATGATTCACCTATGAAGTCGATCAATGAGCAAGGAGGTGGTTTTAATGAGTATGACGAACACTTGTCTAAAAGCCGTGCTAACGTCTTCTCTGCTGGCAGGCAGCACTACACGCAATTCCTCCATTAGCTTCATCAGAACAGACACCAACAGTTCGTCATAACTCACCTCCCCACGCTCTCTTCAAATCTTGTTTCACTCATTTATTGTAATGCATTACGCTCTTACTGTAAACTACAAGAACGTACTAACCCCTTTCAAGTCAACCAAAGATGTGTTTAAGTGCATTCAGTTTTGCTCAGTAGAGATTGTCTACGAATGTTATGTTATTACAGTAATTGTACACAGTTATTACATACTGAACGTATTTTCAACTACATGTATTACAATTTTTAACTGTTAAATTAATGTTACTCATTATTTCCCCATATTTAATGTGTTTTAAACGTTTATTAAATCATTTTAAAATGCATATCATAATATTATATATGTTTGTATTGTAAGCCCAAAAGACTAGTACTGTGGTACTAACGTCGTTCGTTATTAATTCTACTGATGCAGATAATTACAGTATGTCTCATTTTGGTTTCATTAGAATTACTTTGAGATGTGTTATCAGCTGGATTCAATAGAAGTCTTCAACCACATACTGTTTAACAAAAATAATTTGTCCTTCGGAATGCAATGAAGAGCATGTACAATACAATGAATAAAACATTTGTCTTGCTGTGTAAACGACAAAAAAATCTTTATGCAAAATGGAACTCTCTCAAGTCATTTCTCTAATCACTCGCTAATGGTAAAAATGGGTTTTCTTTAAATGTCAATGTATCAAAATGTCATGTTACAAATTAATAAAACAGATCAATTCATCACAACGTCTGTGTTGACCATTTAGAAAATAAAGCTTGCAATTTTCTTTTCAGACAATTGTAGACAGAGATGTTTATTATCTGGAATAATTATAGTATGCTGCAGAAAGATCAATCTTAAAATATATTTTTGTATAAAAAGTTATTTTTAAAAATAGGTATTTGCGGTTGTCATTCTAAATTGAAGTTTATCTTAATTCCACTGACGATTGACTAATTTAAGAAATATGACGTACGTATCCGATCACTGATGAAGCCCAAAGTAATACTCTAAGTTAAAACAGTTATAATGTATATGTATACGGACACTTTTTGTAAAACCAGAAATTTTTCTGATCTTTTTAAATCCTTTTTTCATAATTAAAATGACATTTTACTCTTCAGAAAGCGCTTTATCAATGCTACAAAAAGTTTTTTTTCATGATCATAAAATTTTACTAAACTTGTTTTCCTCTTCAGAAATTGCTTTATCTCAATGCTACAAAAAGTGTTCTTTTCTCATAATGATTAAAAAATGTTACCAAGCTTGTTTTCCTCTTCAGAAAGTGCTTTATCTCAATGCTACAAAAAGATTTTTTTCCCATTATGATTACGTAATTTTACCAAGCCTGTTTTGTCGTTTTTACCCTTCCCGCTACAAGTCTTTTTATTTTAGTTTCCTCTCGTCAAGATGTCAGTTGTCTATTGATGAAACATTTAGGATTTTAAGATATAATGGTGGTTATAAAATGCAATTGGACCTATAAAAGAAGACATCGATAAACTGACTTAGTTACAATAGTTTTACTTTATTTAATATGATAAAAATTATGTATTTTCAAGTACATCTTATCATTATGAGATTTATAAAATATACTGCATATGTAAATGGGAGCCTCATACTCGTTATATCTACATGTATTGATCCATCAGTGTGGACTAGTAATCTGTAACTATGTGACCAGCTCTTTGAGACAATTAAACATAAGTCCGTTGCATCGTCAACCAGAGTACAGGCATTACCAATAGCTGCTGCTAACCTTACTAATATAACTACTTAAAAACTGGCATGCAATTCTCCTACGTCATCTTCATCCAGTAACCACCTCGAGGCTTTTAAACGGAAGTCTCGGTAAAGACGTTGTTGCTGTAGCAAGGTTACGTCTGAGGCCAATAATTAAATTATAAGATACCCATTTGATTCAATGACGTACCATTGCTACATCCCTAATGCATTAGAATCCACTATTTTACAAAGATAAAATGTTACAAGACTCTTCTGATAGGTCTGTGCAGTTATACGTGATATTATTTATATGAGCAACCTTTCTCAATAGATCATTATTTGGCGCCTTGAATGACAAACGTAAAATTTGCACTGATGTGGAAAAATAATATTTATATTCAGTTATCAATTTTATAAATATATGTACCATGAAAGGAATCCCCATATTAACAATATGTTCAATATTTTACATTACAGTCTACTGCACGGATAAATATAGCCAGTCTGCTGGTTAGAAGTCCATGTCGATTTAAATGCATAGATTTTCAACTGAGTTAACTTTTTAACAGTTTGTTGTAGTTGTAAGGCATGTCGAATGCAATGGCTAACGACATCCAGTCAGCACTTGGAATGAAGGTCCATGTCAACTGCAAGCCAAGAGACTTAACTGCAGGATGGTATCTGAAGACATGTCAACTGCAAGCCAAGAGACTTAACTGCAGCATGGTATCTGAAGACATGTCAACTGCAAGTCAAGAGACTTAACTGCAGCATGGTACAACTGCAAGCCAAGAGACTTAACTGCAGCATGGTACAACTGCAAGCCAAGAGACTTAACTGCAGCATGGTATCTGAAGCCATGTCAACTGCAAGCCAAGAGACTTAACTGCAGCATGGTATCTGAAGCCATGTCGAATGAAATGTGGACGCGCCTCACGAACCGATAATAAGGTAACAGTGTGACATTTTCCATTTGTTACTTTTGATTGAATGTGTTTTTCATATTTCTATTTGGTTGATACATTCATGTTCAATATCATCTTTTAGCATTTACTATGACTTTCAGAACAACAAAGTAATTTTTAATATCTTTACAGAGTGAAATGATGTGGTCAAACAAACATGTGAATGTTGATCAGAAGAAAGATGGCGGAGGGTTGGAGCTGATGATTTGGGGAAACGTTAAACCAATACTACCAGTTTAATAATTTAGTTCTTAGACTGTCCAACTCGCCATGACTAGACAGTGTTAGTAATGTAAATATATTTAAAATAACACTACATTTCATATGATATGACGACGCTAAGTCATTCTTCATAACCACGTTATTTACATACCAGACTGGTTATGTATTAGTAGCACATTTGTTTAATTCATAATCCACTTAGATTATGTTTTCTCTCTTGTGACAAATTAATAAATCTTCATTTCTTCGTATTGTGGTGCATTTTTTTGGGGGATGGAGTGGAAGTGGGTTGTTGTAGCTAAGGATGTTATTAACTATGTTAATGTTCACTAGGCTGATTCCTCAAATCAATATTGGGTTGAAAAACACGTCATATTTTCGTATCCCCTGAATAAATATTACCAGTAATCATGACCGGCGTGAAAACAAAGAATATTATATTTAAAATGTTTAATTAATCAAAACCATCAATACAACCATTCTAACAAATTAATACTTCTTGTTATAAAGAGTCGTCTGTCACTTTTTTCATGAAGACTGCCACAATTTGAGCCAAATCATGATAATAGAAAATTTGGAATTTGAGAATTATGTTAGGCAAAATGTACAAAATAATCAACACAATTATATAAAAAAGTCACTAGGAATTTTGTTTCACTGTAGCTGCTAAAGATTCCCCTCAGACTAACATAATATTATTGTGCCGATTCTATGCTCCTGTATTAAAATGATTAGGAGCACAGAGATTAATGAAATTAGCATTAATGATTTAGCATCATCAATAGTGATGACAAGCCTAATTAATAATAATATAATTTAGGAAAATGTCTTGTTGAAAGGGTATCTCTGCATAAGGCAGAATCCAAGGATTGTTTATAGCTATGGACTTGATAGAATACAATTCAGTAGACAAAATAGAGATGATAACACGATGTTCGTGAAAGTTCAGCATATCTTGTCTCACAAATGAAAACTCTAAAATAGAGTTGTCAGTTAGGTTGTTGCTGGTGATGATGATTCTGTTGTCGTTGTTATAAAAACAATACAAAGTCCAAGGAGCGTTTTAATAAAGTTGTAACACGCGTCAAGATATGCATCATTCCATTGTTCTGCGCGAATAACACGACTGAACAGGAAGTTTAGATATATTTTTAAAGTGCGTATATCTATCAGACAGCGCACATTTTGTTCATCTAATTCGTATCTGGCTCGTATCGCGGACACTGATGTAGCTAATTAGAATGTCAGCCACCAATGAAATCACATTAATGAACTGGCTTGGCAGCTCGTCGCAGACGACACACTATACTAGACGATCCATTCCCCACAGGACTATGATGAATATGTAGATAATCTAGGTGCGTACTAAGGATGTGCAACTCTAATGACGTTAATGCCGTTGTCGTCAGCTCTCTTAAGCTCATGCAACTTCACAAAGTGCATAGGTGAACGAAAACGTCCGACAATCAACAAGGATGTCTCTAAAATGTAGCTCTGTCACCAAGACAACGTGTTACCAGTTTATAAATCAAGTGACAGGGCAGGCATACGTGTTGGAATGTGTTTATAGGTCACCAGCAGGGCAGACCCATATTAGTACGTGATTATATTATGTTACTAGCAGGGCAAACCAACGTTGGAACGTGTTTATAGGTCATCAACATGACAGACCCACGTTAGAACATGTCTATTGGTCACCAACATGGCAGACCCACGTTATAACATGTTTATTGGTAATCACAGGGCAAACCCAAGTTAGAACATGTTTATTGGTAATCAACAGGGCAAACCAACGTTAGAACATATTTATTGGTCACCAACAGGGCAAACCCAAGTTAAAACATGTTTATTGGTCACAACATGACAAACCCATGTTAAAACATGTTTATTGGTTTATTACCTGCGTTAGCACTCGTTTATAGGTTACCAGAAGAGCAAACCCATATTAGAACATGTTTATTGGTCATATGTTTATTGCGTACACACGCGCGCACATACACACACGCACGCACGCACACATACACATACGCACGCACACATACATACACACGCGCGCACACACACACACACACACACACAGACCGACAAAAAGAAATGAATAAGAAGAAAATTCAAGCATGCGACCAGATGCCCGCATATTGATGTTACTCTTTCAAGACAGGCTAGAGTCAGTTTTGACTCGAATACATTATTCTCACCCTCATCATCACCAATCCAACGCTTCTTAGCGTCGTTGTGACCTCTATATTGGTTTGCAAGCTCGGCCAGCTATGGCCGTATGTGAGAAACACTAACAGATAATTCAATATAAATATACTTCAATATTAATTAAGTGTTTTTATTGATTGAATTTGACAAAAGTTGTTAACTTTTTTATCAATATATGGCCACCTCTATTCCTTTTAGACTATGACTTTATTGTTCATTAAACAGGCTTTATAATGCATTATTTAAAAAGTTGTATTGATTCTTGGCTGAAGATGATTATGTTTTATTTATATTTATTGGCTGGAGATGGGTTTTTTGTTTTGTTTTGGTGGTTATTTGTTGACGGGTTTTTTTTCTGATAGGTGGAAGCATATTTTAATGATGTGTTAAGAATAAGAAACAATGTAGTTATTTCTCAAATAATAGCATGACTTAATTAGTTTGCAGAAGAGCACATGGAACGACCCGCCACAATACAGATTACAGGAAATGTCTTTTCTTCCATACTGTCTTTCATTTTGGCGACTCGGACCTGATTTGACTTCTTTAATTATTGGAATGATAAATTGGATGCATGACTCACGGGAACGCGGAGGAATTCAATACAGCGAACCGAGGAACAGTGTTCGCCAAAGACAATCATGGGGTATTCCCCCGGTGCTAGCTTCCATAAGTCGATTCCTCGATATTGATTGAGTTTCGTGAATTAATGCTATCTTCTGCCGAGTGATGTGGACAAAATATCGAGATCACACACACGCGGAGAAGTAAACACTGTATTTGTAATCTTTGTATTTTATCTCCAATCAGACACTCATTTCCAGTTAATTGCTGTATTCTTTACTGTCGTCAAATGCTTAATTTAATATACAGTTATAAATGCTTTAGTGAAATGAGAGTTTGCTATAATCAGTTTAAAGAT
>JAUTWP010091732.1:0-12111 GCA_033042655.1 Cyathermia naticoides
GTTTATTAGTGGAATGAGAGAAATTCTTGTTTATTAGTGGAATGAGAGAAATTCTTGTTTATTAGTGGAATGAGAGACATTCTGGTTTTATTCATAACATCATGATTATTTTAAATGTATTTCAGCTATTCTGTGGTTCACAAAACTGAAGTGATAAAGAACAATTTGAATCCAACATGGCGGCCGTTCACTATTCCTGTGAGATCTTTGTGTAATGGAGATTATGACAGGTATAACTTGTTCTCATTGTCACAGGGCTCAAATTTAATGGTGGCACAAGCAGCAATTCCCACTCATTTTGTATGAATTGCCGTAGGCGAGGTGCTTCACTGGTGGCATTTTTTTGCTACTGGAAAAATAACTCTTCTGTTGTGTTTATTTGTTGCAAAAGTTCAGTTTTAACAAATTGCCATTGGTTGAATCAAAATTGCCATCCGTGAGTCTTCCACCCGTGGCAAAAATTTTCAAAATTGGTATGGGTTACAAATTGTTAAATTCAAGCCCTGTATCAATGAAATTAAAATACAGCAGACTCAGTCTAAACTGGTGTAAATCAGCATGATGTCAAAGTCCCATTCAGCTCCATTGTTCTGGATTAAATCTTTCTGTACCTGCACTCTGTCTAAGCCATATAAATAGTATTGTTAGTCCCAAATGAATATGTTTTAGACATAAGGGTGCTGTATGTGTTTTGAACAGTTACTCACCCACCTAATCCCCTTTTTTATAATTGTCAACAATCATTTCCCATTCAAACAATTCATTATTTACGCTGGACAATAACCCAAACCCGTCCTCTAGAAAAACATGGAAATGAAGGAATTTTATTGCATTATACTATTAAATTATAGTAATTAAAACTACGAACCTGAAAGAAGATGAAAAATTCTGGATATATAAATAATATTACATCTCTAGGTAGCCTAACTCACAAGAATAAATTATAATAAACTTTTTGTTTGTGTTTCCTCTTCTTTTTTTTCTTATTTTTTAGCCTAAACAACTGCTAGACATTTGTTAGCAGTCTAGGATATACAGATAATAATAAGTAATGTTCAACTGTATTTTTTTGTTTCAGGTCTATAAGAATCGAATGTTTTGACTGGGACAGTGATGGAGGGTAAATTGTTTTATTAGTTCTCATTTCACAATTAATTACCATACTGTCAAATTCATTGGTAAAAATAGGCAGCTTTTGCTGCATACAATGTTCCAAAATAGGAAGAAATGTGAATAAGAAGTCATTTTTTTAAAGTACTTCATACACAAATGCTAATGCATAATTCATCATCCAAAAGTGAAATTGCAGGTCATCACACATAGACCTTTTTATTTTCTTGTGTTGAGGTTTAGAAAATATAGCCTATGTCTTAAAATATAAAAAAACACCTTAAAACTGATTATGTTGAAAAGTTTAATAAATAACATCACTGGCATAAAAATTATAAATTTATTTTTATAAATCTCTATTTCATACATTTTTAGAAAGTGCCAATTTTTGTCAAAGCAGATCACATAATAGGGTAATTAAATATTAACATTTTAAATATTACGGAATATTTCTGTAGTTTTATTTGTACACATATTTTAATATTAACAAGAATCAATTATTTAACCAAACAATGTAATATTTCTGTGTTCTATTCTTTCAGTCATGATTTGATAGGAGAATTTCAAAGCAACATGCGAGAGTTTACTAAAGGTCCTGGCACCTCCAATGTTTATCCGGTACGAATGAGTGTTACTACGCAACATAAATGTTGTGAAATTACATTAATAAAGATTGATGACAGGAGACTATTTTAACCCATAAGGTTATTTTAATAACGATATCCCTGAATAGTTCAAAGTTAGTTTTATTTAACAACACCAGTAGAACACATTGATTAATTTCACTATTAGACAACAAACATAGTCATTCTGACACTTTCACTGGAAATCTACCACATTTTCCATTAGTACCAATGGATTTTTTATATTCATCATCACACAGACAGGATAACACATGCCACATCCTTTGTTCAGTTGTGGAGTACAGGTTGGGATGGTAAAAATAAAACAATCTGAGTAGACTATAGAGGAGTTTTGATCCTTTAATGGAATGACAGGTGAGTGTTCCACTGATTGAGTTAGATCCCACTCATTTTGGTTCAGTAAACGTTTTATTTTTTACACAATAGTGGGGGAAAAACCCATGAATTATTTTGTGTATTCTACTTCGCATGTTTTGTAGGAGTAAATGATGTAATATTATTTATATAAAACTGCTAACTTTATGATGAATGAAATAGTAATGGCTATTTGTTTGAATTTCTTGTAGGTGATTAATCCACACAAAAAGCAAAAGAAGAAACACTACACAAACTCTGGAGTGGTATGTTGAGATCATCGTACATTAATACTAGCCATGTTATATTTAATTCATTAATGCTGTCTCTTTTAACATTGTCTGCTGCTTCACATTGTTCTTCTTTCAGACACAATACGCAATCTAGGGTTAAAATAGGACAACAGTATTGCTGTTATCCCAAAATAACACACAATTTCATGAGTGTGATAAATAATATTATTCAAATTTACAAAAAGAAAAAAAGATTGAAATGAAGTTTTTATATTTTTAAAAGGTCTTAAAGGAGTAGTAACGCCAAAAATAACACATACAGACCATTTAATTTCCAAAAGCTGCGCATTCTACTAATTAATTAAATGCCACGATAATTCCCACATGCTGGAAGTGGTCATTTTGTGTCTTTAGAGTTGTCTCCCCTTGAATTCTAGCACCGGATATGACACTGAAAGAGATTTTTGTTATTGTACAGTATTACATGATTGAATGCATAATTTCAAACAACAATGTATTTGGGTGCGAGATTTTCTTCTGGGGGTAGTGAAAACTTTATTGACGAAACTTGTGGAACCAGACCGGATTCTGCAGAACCGGTGTTTACATTGGCAGAGATGAAGCGAAGGGTCAAATATTCAGAACACTACACGTGCAATTTAAGTATAATTGAAAAAAAGCCTAAACAAATCTTAAAATTTGTGGCAGAAAACCTTCAAATAGGATGGTGATTATAAAAGTGTAAACTTCAACTTAGCTCTTTACTGTAATGAAGTATCAATTGCATTCAGTTTAAAGCCAGATTTTAAGTTGAGTAATCCCAGTGTAAAAATTGTATAACAAAGTGATTTTTGTTCAGTCAACATCAGTTAAATTCTTCTTTTCTGCCATTTGTTACCTGGGTCTTGGCAGACTATCTGTAACAGAGTTTTATATGAATAATGAAAAAAAGATGCATTCGTTACTAGGTAAATGTTTAAATTTACTTTTTGTTATTCACTTAGGTGGAAGTTCTCATGTGCAAGATACAACAGACTCATTCGTTTCTGGATTTTATAAAAGGAGGGTAAGATTTATGCATGTATGCTTGTTTGTATCAAATCATTCCCAAATATGTGCTTTGCAAGTGTTATAATAATTATAAAACATCATCATTTCTAAAGTAATTTATAATTATAACTGAACATATGTATATAATGCAGTTAATGAAACAATAAGTGTAGGCTTATTATTTTCTTTCTTAGTCAGATTGTGTTATTATCTATTTTTATTTTTTCAGCATGCAAATGAACTTTACAGTGGCTATAGATTTCACTGCTTCCAATGGCAACCCTGCTACTCCAACCTCACTTCATTATATAAATCCACAACAACCAAACCAGTATGCTGCGGCCATTCAGGCCGTAGGGGAGATAATTCAGGATTATGACTCTGACAAATTGTTTCCAGTGTTGGGTTTTGGTGCTAAGTTGCCGACTGGGAATGTCTCTCATGAGTTTGCTTTGGTAAGTTTATTATTACAGCTCATATGTGATCTATTTGTCACAATTAGGCTTTAGTGGATAAAAACATAAAATTGGCAGAGTTATGGCCCATTTAAAATTTTGGGTTTTTAGAAATTTATAAACAAATCAGTCCGAGAGGTTTGGAATGTAAGTTTTGTTATTAAAGTAACATTGTTTCCGTTAACTTTATAACATTTTACTAATTGTAAGTTTTGTTATTAAAGTAACATTGTTTCCGTTAACTTTATAACATTTTACTAATCAGTCATCCTTAGTGGACCCATTTCCAGTTTTGGCTATTTTCCATTCCAACCAGTGGTCCATAACTGGTTCATGTATTGATAAATACTGTAATTTGACACCTTATATTTCCATTCCAACCAGTGATCCACAACTGGTTCATCAGTCATCGTATATGCTGTCCTGTCTCTGGGAAAGTACATATAAAAGACCCCTTGCTGAGTAGTGTATGTGACAGTGGATTTTCTCTGAAAAAATTGTGTCAGAATGGTCATATGTTTGATGTCCAATAGCCGATGATGGAAACAGAACCAATGTGCTCTGGTGGCATCGTTAAATAAAACAAATTCATTTTATAATGTATTGTAGAATTTCAACCCTACCAATCCGTACGTGTCTGGAGTTGAGGGGATACTACAAGTCTATCACCAGGCATTGCAACGTGTTCAGCTGTACGGACCTACAAACTTCTCACCCATCATCAACCACGTCTCAAAGTAGGAGTGTTTTCATTTGATTTTTATATCATAAACCACGTCTCAAAGTAGGAGTGTTTTTATTTGCTTTTATATCATAAACCACATCTCAAAGTAGGAGTGTTTTTATTTGCTTTTATATCATAAACCACGTCTCAAAGTAGGAGTGTTTTTATTTGATTTTTATATCATCAAGACAAAGTTTGTATAAAATAAGTTTGTCATTTGTATGAATCAGCATGGTTTCTAGGTTCTTGCTTAAATTGCTAAATTGTATTGATACAAGATCATGTCTAGTACAAGATACAAGATGGCAGGAAGTAAGGGTTATGTGGGATCTCCAAAAAATGTCAAGAAATCATAAATAAAATGTTTAGATGTGTCTCGGACGCAGTGGATGGATAAAACCATAAACTGTGCCCATGAGAGGCATCTGCTATAACATCCTGACTCTCAATGTAGACGTTAAACAACTTGTCCTGGTGAAATATTTTCTGATTTCATGTAATTATTCTACAACTTTTCATAATTGAGAATATATGTAAGAGTTCTAGGGTATCGGGTGCTGTAGATACAGGTTCCTTTGCCAAAACATGTCATTGTGTTTGTTCTGTGATGTAATGGAAATCGTTAACTGGTGAAAAAATGCTAATAAGACTTTGCATCAGAAGTAGTTGGTTTTTAGTGAGTGAGTGAGTGAGTGAATATTTAGTTTAACATCACTGCGAGAATCTTTCACCCACTTGAGACTTGTTTTTTTTTAAATATTTTAATATTACCATTTTAAAAACAAAATTAATTCAAAAATAATTTAGATTTTTAATTTGTTTTTGTATTCATAGTGGAACATTTCTCTTCTGGTATTACTATGTTTCAGTTTTGTATCTTTTTAGATTTGCGTCAGCAGCACCAGATGGGTCCAACTACTTCGTGCTTCTAATAATCACAGATGGAGTCATTACGGACATGCCCAATACCATTGAAGCCATAGTTAGGGTAAATTTAATTTAATACATATAATACTTTACATCAAATACCATTGAAGCCATAGATAGGGTAAATTTAATTTAATAAATTACATCAAATACCATTGAAGCCGTAGTTAGGGTAAATTTAATTTAATACATTACATCAAATACCATTGATGCCATAGTTAGGGTAAATTTAATTTAATAAATTACATCAAATACCATTGAAGCTATAGTTTGGGTAAATTTAATTTAATACATTACATCAAATACCAATGAAGCTATAGATAGGGTAAATTTAATTTAATACATTACATCAAATACCAATGAAGCTATAGTTTGGGTAAATTTAATTTAATACATTACATCAAATACCAATGAAGCTATAGTTAGGGTAAATTTAATTTAATACATTACATCAAATACCAATGAAGCTATAGTTTGGGTAAATTTAATTTAATACATGACATCTAATACCATTGAGGCCATAGGGTAAATTTAATACATTACATCTAATACCATTGAAGCCATAGATAGGGTAAATTTAATTTAATACATGACATCTAATACCATTGAGGCCATAGGGTAAATTTAATTTAATACATTACATCAAATACCATTGATGCCATAGTTAGGGTAAATTTAATTTAATACATGACGTCAAATACTATTAAGGATGTTGTTATGGTGAGTTTCTCTTTAACAGATACATGTCTAACATTGGTATCAAAACATGCTAAAAATTGAAATGCTGACATAAATTGGATTCAGTTTGATTGAGTTAATGTTAATTTATGCCTGTGACAAGATTTTACATCTATAGAAATATTGTTTTACATTCGTTTAACTACACATGCATACAATGCATAAATGTAATGTGTTTAACCAAACCTACAGTAAATTCAGCCATATAACTTATAAAACCAAAGCTAGTTTTTCTATTGACTAATGGTATATAACTATGTCAGGGCTCAAATTTAAGAATTTGTAACCCACAGCAATTTTGAAAAAATCTCGCCATCGGTGAAAGCCTCATCGATGGCAATTTTGATTCAGCCTATGTCAATTTGTTAAAACTTAAACAACAAATAAACCTAATAAAAAGCTCACCGACAGCATTAATTATTGGGCCCATCCGGGGGCAAATTAAAATGCTGCCATTGAAGGACATCACCTACGGCAATTTATACAAAACCAGTAGCAATTGCTGCTGTTAAATTCGAGGCTTGTGATGGATATTATCTTTTCAGACATCATCTTTACCCATGTCGATTATTATTGTTGGAGTTGGAAATGCTGAGTTTGACTGTAAGTATTGAATTCTAGAGTTGTCTATCCTGACATATCAGTAACAGATCAGATTCTCCAAGTCATAGTCATGTTTTCTTTTCACTGGTAATGCATAAAATTAATCTACATCTTTTCATGTTAAAATATTGTCATAATATATTAGTTCTATAAATTGTTTTCTGTAGTTTTGTTTTGGGAAACGTTTTGTAATTTACTGCAGGTACATTTATGAAGTGTTTCAACTAAATGAAATTATAAAGATATACATGTATATCTCACCAACATCATAATAATCTTTATTACTCTAATAAAAGATTTACTATGTATTTAAAGTTACTTTTAAGTTTTTCAAGTTACACTTACAAGATGAATCTCTATTGTATCATGTGAAATTTCCTATAAAGTCTGACTGTGTTTGATGACTAATAACACGTTTCACTCCTATCTATAGCTATGAATGTGAAATTTAATATAAAGCCTATGTTTGATAATAATAACAAGTTTTGCTTGTGTCTATAGCTATGAATGTGAAATTTCATATAAAGCCTGACTGTCTAATGACTAATAACATGTTTCTCTCCTATCTTTAGCTATGAATCTGCTTGATGCTGATGATCAGAGACTGAGTAGTAATGGCAGATACGCAGAGAGAGACATTGTTCAGGTACACCGTACAGCTGAAATATTTCTTAAATTTACATACATCATGCTAAATCTTGTTTAATAATTTTATTTTCAACGAACATCTTTTCATGTTAAAATAACAACATGATATATTTTATAAATGCATTGCCTTTTTCAGTACAATTTTATTTTGGGAATATTTTTCAGATTAAATTTTATAAGATGCAATTTCTGAAAAGTTGTTTATTTTTTAAGTGATTAAACTGAATGGAGTTATTTTGCTTGCCTCAGTTAGTAAATTGTGCTTGATACTGCCCTGGTGTACTAATGAGGTATCTTACATTTGTACTACTTTGACTTAATATTTTACGTTCCAACCAGTGGTCCACAACTGGTTGACCAATGCCGTGATATGTGCTGTCCTGTATGTGGGAAAGTGCATATAAAACATCCCTTGCTTCTAATCGAAAAGAGTAACCTATGTGGCAGCAACGGATTTCTTGTAAAAATGTGTCAAATTGACCATATGAATGACGTCTAATAGCCGATGATAGGATAAAAATCAATGTGCTCTAGTGGCGTTGTTAAATAAAACAAACTTTACTTTTAATTTGAAATATAATTTTGTTTTTCAGTTTGTCCCATTCAGGAACTTTGTTGGTGGAAGATATGGGTCAGACCTGAACATCAGCAAGGCTTATCTGGCCAAGGAGGTTCTTGCTGAGATTCCCACTCAGGTGACAGACTTCATGAAGAAATGTGCAATCAAACCAAAACCTCCACAAGAGAACGTTGTTCTACCAGGCACAACTACAAACAATGTAGCTCCCGGAACTGACCCCTATCCTGCTGGTTCTCAGACAAACCCTTCTCTACAAAGAGGAACAGGTCACATGGCATCAATTCATTCTCCACACGCAGGAGAAGGGGTAGGTGTTCAAGGAATGGGCCCCTATCAAGGAGCAGTACCTCAAGGGTCTGCTCCTTACCCAGAAGGACAACAGCTGTCCGGTGCGTATCCTGTAGGTTCAGTGAATCAAAAAGGCCCAGCTCCACAAGCTGGAGGTGGTGCACCTGGTTATGCTGCTAGTGCAGGTACACAACAGTGGTCTTCTCCATACCCTGGTGCACCTCAGGGATCAGCTCCCTATCCTGGTGGAACTCCACAAGGAAATATGTCAAGTGGAGGAGGGGTTGGTCAACCGAGTTATACTAGTTCAGGATCACAGGGGTCGGTTCCATACCCAGGAGCTGCACCAGGCACCTTTCAAGGGACAGTTCCTTACCCTGGTGTAGCTCCAAATCAAGGAATTCAACAAGGTTCTGCTCCATACCAAAGTGGAACAACTCCATATCCTGCAGTGAACCAGCAAGCATCAGCTCCTTATCCACAAGGATCAGCTCCCAATCCTGGAGGAGCAACTTCAGGATCGGCTCCATTGCCTAGAGGAGCAGCTCAAGGTTCAGCTCCCTATCCTGGAGGAGCACCTCAAGGTTCAGCTCCTTATCCTGGAGGAGCAACTCAAGGATCAGCTCCCTATCCCGGAGGAGCACCTCCCTATCCTGGAGGAGCACCTCAAGGTTCAGCTCCCTATCCTGGAAGAGCAACTCAAGGAACAGCTCCCTATCCTGGAGGAGCAACTCAAGGGTCAGCTTCCTATCCTGGAGGAGCAACTCAAGGATCAGCTCCCTATCCTGGAGGAGCACCTCAAGGATCAGCTCCCTATCCTGGAGGAGCACCTCAAGGTTCAGCTTCCTATCCTGGAGGAGTACCTCAAGGATCAGTTCCCTATCCCGGAGGCCAACATAGCTCAGCAGCAATGCCTTCCCAAAATATTTCATATTCAGGAGGTTCGTATCCTGCAGCACCTCAGGACAGTGTTCCATACCCACAAGCAAATGCTCCTTCTGCTCCCCCACGAAGAAGAACTGCACCAATGCCTCCAGGGGCTTCAGCACCAGGAGCTCCTCCACCATACCCAAGAAACTGAGAATATGAAATTTGTTTAATTATGCTCAGTAAAAATAATTATTTTCATTTTGGTGTCTTCACAATATTTACAGTACCTCTGAAGAATTGGACATTAAGCTTTTGTCATAGATTCTCATCTTCCTAGAAAAAATTCAGGAAACAAAATTTCACAAAAACCATCATTATTTCATAAGTTGTGTAAATAATCAACTTTTTAAAACACTGGAAATGGCTTTTATTTCTTGTGTGGTTGTTACCTATGTTTGTATGGTTTTAATTATTTGGTGCTTGTTAATCTTTGATATTAATTTTAAGTGCTTTATCATTTATGTACACATACATTCATCTCCAGGTATTCTGTAAATATTCCATGTAAACCCTTTAAACTCTCACATTTTTGTTTACTGGTGTCAGAAACTGATGCCGTCTATTGTAACATTTGAAACTCCTATTATTTTATTTGCATGATTAAACATATATTTCTATTCTATGATTATCATTGTTACATGAAAAAAATCGCTTACATTGATTTATATATATTTTCAACATTTTATTTTGTTACTCAAAAGCTGCATAATCCCTTGAGTTAAAACTTTAACGACAAATTACAAATATAGAATTATCTCATCAGGGTTCAAGCTAGGCTAGAAAAACAGGGAGAAGTGACTTCCCTCTAGACACATTAGGGAGAAGTGAGGAAAAAACAGCGTGTAAATTGTTTAGAAACTAAGCTTATCATAGATGACACATATAAGATGTAAAAGTCTGAGGAAACTGATAATATCGCAAAAGAAAATCAATGACGTCAAAAATTGTCTTTATAGGTACACAAATGAAATGTGTTGCTAGCAAGAGAGGTAACTTTCGTAATGAACGGATGTTTCTAGTGGGAAGTTAATGAACTACAAATTACTGTAGAGCATGTTTAATTGTTAACAAGAACAAAATTGCTTAAACAATTTTAACAAAAACTGAACAATGCCCAATGATGTCATGATCGTGTCGTTAGGGAAAACATTGATTCTATCTTTTCCTAGTGAGAAACGATAGAAATATATTCACCCGTATGGGTAATACATTTTATTAACATCTCAGATTGTATAGCACATAAACATAATTGTAAATAAACTAAATTAATTAGGAATCAGTAGATATTTTAGACATTTTTATTTGAATCACTTACCTCTCCACCCCCACCCCTCCTACAACCTCTTACATTGTAAAGGTGTTGACATTATAGCAGATACTTAATATTCATTAACAGTAAGTGTTGTTATAATACAATGTGTAAAAATGCCGGAAGGGATCCCTAGTTAATTTTATTGAGTATAAAAACACAAAAGCCATTCCTTATAATTATAGTTATTTGTGTTCTAAGTTCGTTTTGAGATATTTTAATTGTTTTACTTCTCATGTACATGTAATTTTGTATGGTTAGTAAATATATATAAACCATTTTAAATTTAGCATCATTTTACAATGTCACTTTTATAAAAGTATTTTAAAAACTAGAACAATTATTGAAACTTACTGTATATAATATAAAAACATTCTTAAACTTTGTACTGGATGTAATTATAAACCTCTTGGTACACACATTGTCAATACTTCATTTTTACTTTAAAACAAATTAAATATCCTTTTTATAACATGAAATGACTCTTTAACAACTATTTTTAAATTGTATTCATCTGAACATTCTACTTTATCATTGACATCAATGATACATTTTACGCAGTGCAATATTGGTAGAATGATGACCTTTCGTTGTGTCACAAATCATTTATAGAAAGAAAAAAAAGGTTGTAACTTTTATTTTGTCATTTTTAACACGTTGACTGCTGACCACAAGTATATGAATCATGTGGTGAGCACACCAGATTGTGCCACGAGTTTACTCGTAGTAAAACCAGTGATGTATCATATTAAATTAAAGTTGTCAGCAATGGCAACAACACAATTAGTAACCTTTCTAGCAATGACTAATAACAAATTTATCTTTATATGACTTGGCAAACTGATCCGGCCACCATTTTGTTAAGTGCCACAATTATATAAATTTGATTATACATATTTAAGATGAATGTAATTTACAACATATAATATTTAGTTATTGATATACAAAGTATATAGCATTGTAGAAATTTTACTATAAAGCAATTTCGTATTGGCTATGAACATGATGTGTCTATTTAATTCTATTGAATTATGTGTCTTACAGTCAAGTCTTTGTTACTGTGATACAAGTATTGTAATGTTTCCACTTTATTATGATTTGTTTAGCATGTTAAAGAAAATATGTATATTTTAAACTTAAAGGTTATTTTATCAACCTATAAATAAATTGTATTCATTAATATGTTTTTTTCTGTTCCAACTACTGATAATGACGGTCATCAGATCAATCTTTCTCAGTAGACTCAACTGTAGTTCGGGTTATTTTCCATTCCAAACAGTCTATAGCACCTCTCCTGAGCAATATATGACCGACCAACCACTTAAGGCGGGCACTGAGCTACATGCCACTCCAAAAACAATGTATTTAACACCATACAGCAATGAATTATTAAACTGCAGCATGGTTAAACACTTTAGTTTCAAAGAACAAGCATATATTACTCAGGGGAGGTGTTAAACACTTTAGTTTCAAAGAACAAGCATATATTGCTCAGGGGAGGTGTTAAACACTTTAGTT
>JAUTWP010091842.1:0-12108 GCA_033042655.1 Cyathermia naticoides
GTAGCGGGTTTCCTCTCTTCTACTAACATTAATATCTGTCCTGGACAGACAGTTCAGGAAGCTGAGCTGTGTACCCACGACAGCGTGCTTGAACCTTAATTGGATGTAAGCACGAAAATAAATATAACTAACTAACTAATTTATTGAAAAGAGTAGCCTATGTAGCGGCAGCGGGTTTTCTAAAAAAATGTGTCAAAATTACTACATGACTATCTGTCTGTCTGTCTGTCTATGAATGACGTCTAATAGCCGCTGATTAGATAAAAATCAATGTGCTCTAGTGACGTCGTTAAATAAAACAAACTTTTTTTACATACCCGGATTGGTATGAACCAGATGTTAGCAAATGTTACAATAATAATTATTTGCCCACATTGATTTTTATTTATTTACTTCAATTAAAATTAAATTAAATTTGAAATATTAGTTATTTTCTTAGCAATATAAAGACATATAATCATACATAATGATAATAGCATTATTTATAAAGTGAGTAAATCCATTCTTTATGGAGGATTCAAAATAAATATTTGCTAAACTTTATTGGTAGAGTATATATTATCTCTTGATCTACATCCTGCTGCAGCAGTTTAAAATATAATTTAATAAATGCACAAATTACAGAGTGTGATTGAATACACTGCATCTAAACATATGGTATAAGACAGTCATAATTGTGGTCATGTTGGTTAACGTCTACACTTAGAGCCAGGCTGTTATAGCAAAGGCCCGTCTGTGGGGAAGTGTATATAACATCCCTTGCTGCTTATCGAAAAGAGTAGCCTATGTGTCAAAAGGACCATATGAATGACGTCCAATAGCCGATGACATGATACAAAAATCAATGTGCTCTAGTGCCGTAGTTAAATAAAACTTTACTGAGGTCATGTTGTTTAACGTCTACATTTAGAGCCAGACTGTTTTAGCAGACGACTCTTCCGATCGCCGTTTATTGTTGAAGCCCTCCACTGCGTCATGGAAAGTGGTAACTTCAAACTTGAATGTACAAGCATCAGTGTAAGCAAGTATTTCTACAATGCACATGTAATAAACATGTTATATACTGGACATACGAGTTGTAAATGTTATCACACGGCGATTAACGTTAACAAAGACCTGGAAAACCATTTAAACATTCTTTATAGCCATTGCAATTAAATATAAAAACCATGTCTTGAGATTAATGTCGAAACAATGCTGTTGCTGTGAACATGGAATGCATTTTAAAATTGTCAAGAGCTTTGTTTTCTTTGTGACGTTATAAAAAACAAAACAAAACGTTAATGATAATGTCTTTGTAAAATGATAGTGTAACTTCAATTCACTTTTGGCGACGCCTGTAGCGAAATAGGTAATTTAACAACTGGCAATGCCAATGAATTATAATAGTTGTTATAATTATCAGCGGAAAAAAGTGTCAACGTAATTATTACAAAATGAAAGATCTGGGCGTATGCAAGGAAAACATATAGATGTATTTTTATAATTCATTGTACTTAGGATGGTTGATTAACATACATATTTTATAATTGTATTTATGAAGGTTGGTTAAACCTTTACGGGTTTATTATTAAATATTATTATTATTAAATATTATTATTATTAATTATTAAATATTATTATTATTAACAGTAGTATTAATTAGTATTATTATTAATTATTATTGTTATTAATAGTTGTATTATTATTACTATTATTTTTGCTATTATTATTGTATTAATGGGAATAATTATTTTTAATTCTGATGGTTGGTATGACACGACAATTTCACCTCCTCCACATATCCAGCTTCACCTACGCCAATACAAACACTACGAAATGTTTGAAACATCGATATAGTCATGTAATACTAGCCAACTCTACAATGTTGCTACATTAAACACATTTTAAAAATAATTTCCGAATGGTTTTTCATACGTCATGTGTTTCCGTTTTAGATCATAATTATTGCACGGGTTCGTGTATTTGCAAACCCATAAATAATCATGGTCTAAAGCATGGAAAATCGGCCTTGATGGCGAAGTGGTTAAGATATCGGACTGGAGGCTGGTAGGTATTGAGATCAAATCTCAGTCGAGGAATGGTATTTTTATTCTCATAATTGACTCCAACCCAGAGTTAGTACTCCGAAAGGTTCAACGTAAGGTGTAACCATTTAGACCAACCAGTGGTTCCATAATTGGTTTGACAAATACCATGGTTTGTGCTATCCTGTCTGTGGGAAAGTGTGTATAAAATATATCTTGCTTCTTATCAAAAAGTGTAGCCGCACCAGTGTGGTGCTAGCGGGTTTCGGCCGTTCTACTAACATTAATATATGTTCTGATCAGACGGCTCAGGAAGCTGAGCTATGTGTCCATGACGGCATGTTTGAACCTTATTTGGTAAGGTCATGATATTTAACATCTACGTTCAGAATCAAACTTTTATAGCAGACGCCAATTGGAGGTAAGCAGGAAAATAAGCATAGCCAACCATCCAGCCAGCATGGTATCCGCTTACTAAAGGTTTGCGATCGACAAAATTCGGACTTTTTCGGATACGTAAGGGACAGTGAGGCAAAATGACCCCCTCGGTTTAAATTAATGACGCAACAAAAATACGGCACTGTGATGAGATCGATGTTTTCTATTGAGCAAATAAAAATCATAATGTCTTCACAACAGGTTCATAACTATTGAATATAAAGTTTGTGTGTATGTTTAGTTGATAAAAATCTGTAAAATCAATATTTGATGTTATTTACTCGAAGAAAAACATTTTTTTTTTTTTCGTCATATCGGATTCGTAAGAGAATCTGCAAATTTGGCGCAAATATGGCGTGACAGAGTTCTTTTACATAGCAATCGATCGTCTCGTTTTAAATGGCTATCGTTTATTACATATAATGGACTTTTGGGAACGCAATTTGCTGTAAAATAAATTGATTTATCTTCAGAGTTTGTTAACAATTGACTTGAAAAAATCTAATATTAAATTCTGGGCGTATATTGAACTAACATATTGTGTGTTTATATCGATCTATGAAGAGTGTGTCTATTATTCATGAACAGTGCCTTATTAGTCTATTTAATGCTCGTTTTATAGTTAAACTGCGTTGAATGTTTCATGGTTTGAAACATGAATTATTTATGTATGGAAAAAAGTAAAATTTATTTCATTTAACGACGACTCTGTAGCACATTGATTTGTATCTTATCATAGGCTATATGGTAATTGTGACACATTTCTTTTAGAGGAAACCCGCTGCCGCCACACAGGCTACTCATTTCGATAAGCAGCAAGATATCTTTTATATGTATTTTCCCACAGACAGGACATCACATACCACGGCCTTTGACGAAACAGTTGTGGAGCACTGGTTGGAATGGAAAATGGCCCAAACTGCAGATATGTCCACTGAGAAGGATCGATCTGACGACCGACATCTTCAAAGGCGGCCAACTACCGACTGAGCTACATCCTACTCCTTAATGTATGAAATTTGATGAATTCGATATCTGATAACGCATTCCATTTTAAACTGTGATTAATTAATTCGTCGACTGATCGATTCTTCGATTGACTGATTGATTTAATCATTTAGAAAGAAAAAATATTTAGCCTCTGGCCATATGAAAATACAAAATACAATTACCCGATTGATTTGTATGTGGCCAATATTAGAGCTGGACTTTGATGCGATCAGAATAATGGTGCCTTATGACCACAATACAAACATTGGAACATCAATGGCAGTGTCTGGTTTAAAAAAAATTAACAATTATATTTTAGAATGTATCTTGTATGTTTTTGATGTGCACCACGCTCCATTCTTCTGACGCACCAGTTTTCTGTATCGTAATTAGACAACGTGAAATACACTATAAATCGGCGTGGCGGGTATCCGCCATCGCCAAGTTGTAGCGCTATTCACGTGACCTAAATATGGAACAGCTGATCGTTGCGTCAGAAAAAAGAAGCGTGGTGCGCATCAAAAAACCGTACAAAATATATTCTAAATGGTTAACTATTTTAAAAAAAACAGAGACGGACCCTTTAAAATACTGGTAGTTAAATATTTAAAATAGTCTAGACATTGCACAATTCTGTCCCATTTTTCTAACAAAATATATCTACCCCTTTGAACTATGTGTAGCTCAGTCGGTAGCGTGCCTGCCTTTGAACCCGTCGGCCGTATGATCGATCCTTCTCGGTGGTCCCAGCTGCAGTTTTGTCTATTTTCCGTTCCAACCAGTGGCTTCATCAAATCATGTGGTATGTGCTATCCTGTCTATGGAAAAGTGCATATAAAAGATCCCTTGCTACTTATCGAAAAGAGTAGCCAATGTGGCGGAAGCGGGTTTCCTCTAAAAATGTTTCAAATGACAATATGAATGACGTCCAATAACCGATGATAAGATAAAAAGTGTTCCAGTGGCGTCATTAAACAAAACAAACATTACTTTTGCACTATGTTGCCGCGCTGCTATGACTATAGAAAAGCTATTCAAACAGCTGGAATAAATTTATATAGTTTTTCTAATGTTATAACCCACGTGCTATAGCTACCGAATACGAATAACACTTTATAGCCAATAATGCACAATATGCAGGTGCTATTAAACTTCCATTTATTTCATTTCTATTTAAGAAAAAAAACCTGAATTAAAAACGAAACGAGATGAACCAGTTGATAGTCTGTATGATTTGTAAACCCCAACCATTTCAATACAATTAGTGTTAGTCATAGAGGTGATGTCACAGGAAACAGCCACTCGGTGAAAAAAAGAGTATAATGGAAACGAGTGGGCGCATGAATCCCTTGCAGTTCCACTCGAGCAACCTATATAAATGGTGTTTGAACAACTTTATTCAGAGAGTATTATTATTCATAATAATAATAATAATAATCAAAAAATAAAAATAATAATAATAAATTTTAAAAAATGTAAAACAATAAAGATAAATAAATAATATTATATCTTATGCAATGTTTAAAGTCATTACTAAGCATAATTTAGTCCTATATAAATGTAACCAAACTGTGTAATGTAACCAAATTCTTTGAATGTTTTGTACATTCCACAAAGAAAGCATTGTAAGTGCATTGCTAGTTTTGGCATCATTCCTTCACCGAGCATGACGTAGCTCAAGGTGAAGAAAAAAGTAAAGTAAAATTTGTTTTGTTTAACGATGCCACTTGAGCACATTGATTTTTATCTTATCGACGGCTATTGGACGTCATTCATATGGTCATTTTGAAACATGTTTTAGAGGAAACCCGCTACCGGCACATAGGCTACTCTGTTTGATAAGCAGCAAAGGATCTTTTATATGCACTTACCGACAGACAGGACAACACATACCACGGCCTTTGGTTGGAACGGAAAATAGCCCAAACTGCTTTTTCATAGAAAACCCGCTGCTAGGGGTATTTTATATAATTTATGCACTTTCCCATAGACAGGACAGCACATAGCCTTTGATGAACCAGTTGTGGACCACTGATTGGAACGGAAAATAGCCCAAACGGCAGAGGTCACTGAGAAGCATCGATCCGACGACCGATCGCTTCAAAGACAGGCACGCTTTTGACTGAACTACATCCGGCTCCATTAGCTACTGATTAAACAATAATAATACATGTACTTATAATACTCGAGTGTCGATGAACATTCTGTTTTTTAAATCAAGTTTGAAGAAATACATTTAAAGACAAGTCAACTATGGTCATGCTAAAGTGATATAAAACAGAACAAAACCCTTTGTCTAGGAAAATAATTGTACTTCCTCTTTCTGTGGTCATGTCTGGAAATATAATATGATGAGCAAAGCAGAATTTCATCTGCAGTTCAATCAATAATTAATCAATCTTAGGGCGCGGTTCGCTGATTGGCTTTATGCGTATTGTACCTGTCAGAAGTTCCACTCTGACGCCGTGTAACAAAATACTCAATGGGTTCCAAGTCGTGGTCTGCTCCGTGGTAATTGCTATAGCGTCATCAAGTAGACCATGTCATGTCATCGTTTTTAAATAATATATATTGACATCTTACACCGAGGCGTACGATTTTATAGAATACATCAAAGGCCGTGGTATGTACTGTTCTGTTTATGGAAAAGTACATATAAAAGATCCCTTGCTGCTTATCAAAAAGAGTAGCCTATGTGGCAGCAGTGGGTTTCCTTCTAAAAAGTGTGTCAAACTGAACATATGAATGACGTCCAATAACCAATAAGATAAAAATCAATGTGTTCCAGTGGCGTTGTTAAACAAAACAAAACTTTACTTTTATTTCTTCTAATAGATGTGGACCTTGGGTTTGCACTGTTTCCAGCCATGAGTGCATACCTGGGCTCGGCATCGATGTGGTCGGTAGTGTTTTTCTCCATGCTGATCATGGTTGGAGTTGGCACTCAGTTCATACACATGCACTGCCTGCACTCGGGGGTGACTTTCTTCCTCAAACTGGAGGGCTGGTACAAGCAGACGGTGTCACTGTTTGTCATCTTTGCAGTGATGTTCTTCCTCAGTCTTGTCACCGTTACACAGGTAAATAAACACTGCATGCTATTCATATTCATGTTAAATGTATATATGGTACAAGTAAATAAACACTGCATCTTGTTGTTATTCAAGTGAATAAACTAGTGTACAAAAGAAAGTACCGGGTATACACTCTAAAAATATTAATAACTTTCATCGAAATGAGAAATATTTGATAAAACAATACTTAAACATGTCTAATGTACAAACACAACATTTTCAGGAAGAAAACCCAAAAGAAATTGACACTGTATGCAAATACGGCATTAAATGAAAAAACGACTTTAAGTGATGTAGCACGAATTCCACATGCAGCCTACCGGTATAAAACAGCTTTTCCGACAGGTCACGAGCACAACAATCAAAAACACACCAAAGTTATGACATGTTTAAGCAGTATTGAGAGGGAGAAAGCTATTGAAATGGCCAAGCATTTTCTCCAGACATGAATCTCTCAGTTAGGTGCTATTTCCATGTTTGAATCATCTGACATTGTTCACACTAGATGGCAAGAGTCTCATCTAATGAAATATATACATTGATTTCCTACATGCTTTTGTTTTCATTCCATGGTTTCCCAAACACAGTATATACTTTCATTTGGACATTGTATATCAATTCAGAGATTAATCTAGCTCTAAAAATCAGGGTCCTTTTTTCATAAAATTGATTTTAAAAAATCTTTAAAAGTTAAAAATTTGGCAACATTTCTAATGAATGGGGTATGTGACTGGCTCCAAATTGTATTGTAGATTAATTCCTGCAATGGATAAAGGTTGGCATGAATGGGTGAATGGAAGGAATTGGGTGGGTGGATAGATGAATGAGGGTAGATAGATCGATGGACTTGCAGATGGATGGATGTACTCGGGGACTGACAATAAATGGATGGATAGTTGTACTGAATGACAAAGAAATGGACAGATATCTAATTCAGAAGATCATTAAAACAGTTCTATGGTGTTCCATTTCATTGCAGTATCTTATTAATTCACACAGAAGGGTTAAGTTTTAATGTTTTTTTCTGCAGGCTGGTCTGTATATTTTGGAGTTTCTGGATACCTATGTGTACAAAGTGGCAATACCAAGTATGTGTCTTATTGAGACTATTGCGGTCATGTGGTTATATGGTGTTCACCGGTTCGCTAACAATATCTCTGACATGACTGGCAGCTCCGAGAGTCTCGGGATGAAGTGGATGTGGAAAATCTGCACACCAGTATTTTTAATTGTAAGTTGACACAATTATTTTTAAATAAGCTTTGTTCAATATTTTTAATTGTAAGTTGACACTGTTATTTTTAAATTATTTTTGTTCAACATTTTTAATTGTAAGTTGACACTGTTATTTTTAAATTATTTTAATTCAACATTTTTAATTGTAAGTTGACACTTGTAAGTTGACACTTTATTTTAAAATAATTTTTGTTCAATATTTTTAATTGTATGTTGACACAATTATTTTTAAATTAGTTTTGTTCAATATTTTTAATTGTACGTAGACACTTTTATTTTTAAATCAGTTTTGTTCAATATTTTTAATTGTACGTTGACAGTTATTTTTAAATCAGTTTTGTTCAATATTTTTAATTGTACGTTGACACTTTTATTTTTAAATCAGTTTTGTTCAATATTTTTAATTGTATGTTGACAGTTATTTTTAAATCAGTTTTGTTCAATATTTTTAATTGTAAGTTGACACTGTTATTTTTATATAAGTTATTTTTTGTTCAATATTTATATTGTAAATGTTGTATTTATTTTTATATTATTTGTGAATGTTTTGTTTAATATAAGTTGATATTGTTGGATTTCAACATCACTTTTCAATGTTTTATGTAATATTTTTATTGTAAATTGATATATAAATTTTATATCAATACCGGTAATGAATGTTTTATTCATTATTTTTAATTATAAAAAAGAATTTGAAATAATTATATATTTTTATATTTGATTTTTCCTAAATTCTGTATAATAAACAGTTATAATGTGGGTACCAGTAAATATTATATTAAATTGAAAACTATGTTCTCTTAGGCTAAAATAAAAATTAAGTTTGTTTGTTCTTACCCATCCGACCCAGCAAAATTGGACCATGTCAAAATCGTTTTTGACCTCTTTTCGAGAACTTTTTTTTGGTTTAACCAATCTCAATTTATAAATTGTGTAGCTAAATATGCATGGAGCCAAATTATTTAAAAAAAAATTCCTACCTATATCTACCAACCCACATTTGAAATTACAGGTCGGAAATGGACAAACAAAAATATTTTTAAGTATTGCCTTATTCTCAAACTATACTGTTTACTGGATATTTATGTAATGTTTTATAATAGTTATTTTGGGTATGTTGATTGCTTGCTGAATGGTACATGAAAACATGTTGGCTAAATGACCGGCTTGACATGTCCATTAGCATTGTGTCTGTCATACTGACATGTTTTATTGGTGTTACCTCTCTTTCCTGTTCGACTTAACACTTCTACACTTGCATGACTCCCTGGAACGTAACTTTAAAGCCTGGAACAATTCACTTCAATAAGGCATCTGCTTTAATAGCCTGGCTCTGAACATAGATGTTAAACACCATGACCTGACCTGACATCAATAAATCTGTATCAGAAGGATTTTTTTTTTAAACAATGAAGCATCTGTGGTGACAATTAAAGGTAGTTGTCTTGTGAATGTTTTCTTTTACATACTGCAGGGAATTCTGTCACTACAGCTGGTGAGGACCGGGGTACTGGACATTGCTAACAGACATCTCCGTCCCGACTGGTTGACCGCTGTTGGGTGGTTGTTGTCTTGTGTTACGTACTACAGATAATGTTTTGTTTTATGTACTGCAGGGAATTCTGTCACTACAGCTGGTGATGACCGGGGTGCTGGACATTGCTAACAGACATCTCTGTCCCGACTGGTTGACCGCTGTTGGGTGGTTGTTGTCTTGTTAATGTTTTGTTTTACATACTACAGATAATGTTTTGTTTTACGTACTGCAGGGAATCTTGTCACTGCAGCTGGTGAGGACCGGGGTGCTGGACATTGCTAACAGACATCTCTGTCCTGACTGGTTGACCACTGTTGGGTGGTTGTTGTCTTGTTAATGTTTTGTTTTACGTACTGCAGGGTATTCTGTCACTACAACTGGTGAAGACCGGGGTGCTGGACATTGCTAACAGACATCTCTGTCCCAACTGGCTGACCGCTGTTGGGTGGTTGTTGTCCTGTCTGCCACCACTTGGTTGTCTTTTGCTGGGTTTCTATTTTTTGGCTTTTACACCAGGAACTCTTAAAATTGTGAGTAGACTTATTTGTTAGTTATATGTTTTGGTTGATATCGTCTATTTGTTTTATTATTTTTAATAGCCCCTCGTGTCTTATCTCATTAATAATTGGTGTTTTTTTGTACATTTGATCATTTTATAATGGGATATCCTCTAGTAAAAAGTGTTTTTAACTTAATTGATAATTATATCATGGATTGATCCAACTGAAATTAAGTTATTATTATGCTGATAAAGTACAAAATTGTGTTTTATTTTGTTGGTGGTTAATACAATATCACTCACTCTGTACAACATTGTTGTATCCAAAGAGCTTTTTGAAAAAATGCAATCTTTGTTATTAAGTTGAAAATCTTGTTGTAAAATATATTTGCTATACTTGTATAATCTGATATTAAAATGTATTTTACAGTGCATGTATATCAAAAGTATTTATGTACCATCATATATGGCTTGGATTTTATTTTGATAGAAATCATTAATACTAAAACTTTCTTAATTTTAAGTCAAATATTGGAAATATAGTGTGTTCTCTTGATCTTAAGTAAGATATTGGAAATATAGTGTGTCTTCTTAATTTTAAATCAAATATTGGAAATTAGTGTATCTTCTTAATTTCAAGTCAAATATTGGAAATATAGAGTGTCTTTTTAAAGTCAAATATTGGAAATAAAGTATATCTTGTTAAAGTAGACATTAGTAGCTTGTATCTGTAATGAAAGGTGATTACTGGCCTCTCATAACTGTGAAGGTTTACACAGACATTAAATCATGTTAGTCAGTTGTTACATCTATAGATGTCTCCAGGCTGATAGTTTCAGCTCCTCAGTGACTGTCACATTATAAAGGAATGTTTGTTTTACCTGATAATTCCTTCAAACTTTAGGAGGGTGAGTAGGTCAGGTTCTGTTTTTGAATGGTTCTTGTTATTATGCTTATTAGTATATTTTATTTAGAACCTAAACCTAGGATGATCCATTGTTGTATGATACATAATATATTATACATGTACATAATTATATTTGTCTAAATGAATGTATTCTCTATTAGGAGTGGGATCTAGCTCAGTTGGTAAAATGCCTGCCTTTGAAGCGGTCGGTCGTCAGATCGATCCTTCTCAGTGGACCCATCTGCAGTTTGGGCTATTTTCCATTCCAATTAGTGCTCCACAACCGGTTCATCAAAGGTTGTGGTATGTGCTATCCTGCATATGTGAAAGTGCATATAAAAGATCATTGTATATGATAGAAGATGGTAAGTTTAAATAAACACCTACCACTGCCACGTGTCCTCGGGTGTGTTGTCCTTATCAACACCCTCAATCAGCTGATCACACTGGTCCTTTGCAGACAGCAGCGGAATCTGGATCCAGTATTGCTGAAAAGAAGAGTAAAGTTTATTTTATTTAACGACGCCACTGGAGCACACTGATTTTTATCTTATCAGCGGCTATTGGATGTCATTCATATGGTCATTTTGACACATTATTAGAGGAAACCTGCTGCAACCACATAGGCTACTCTTTTTGATAAGCAGCAAGGGATCTTTTATATACACGTTCCCATAGACAGGACAGCACATACCACGACCTTTGGTGAACCAGTTGTGGAGCACTGGTTGGAACGGAAAATAGCCCAGACTGCAGAATATTTTGAAGGCCACTCGCAAACTGCAGATACGTATTTGAAGATTCAGTTGTGATTTTTACAGTGAGTGAATATTTAGTTTAAAGTCGCCATGAGAAACTTTCATCCATTTGCAACTTGTGATTTTGACAGAAGATACCTGCTGAAAGAAGCTTCCAATGAGATGCTCGTTGAGACATCGCGCCAGGTTGGCTATGTTCTTGTTCTTCAAGCGAATCATCACAGACGGCATGCCGAGGTGACTAGCGTACAGCAGTTCTTCTCTAAAAGCCTGGATAATAAACAGGAAACAAGTCAAACATAGAAACTCGATAACATAATTTTCTCTTAAATAATCATAATTTATCTTTAGCTTTTCTTTATAATATAAATTAGTAAATACTTTCGTATATCATAAAGTTTATTTGATTTAACGATGCTTTTTAATCATTGGCTATTGTATGTCATATAACTACAGCGGACTTGTCTAAGCTGGACACCAATGGGACCAAGTAAAAGGTCCAGTTTTCAGGAATTGGATTTACACTAAATAGGACACATTGGGACTGAATTATTTGTCCGGTTTAAAGGGATTTCACTGTACCAACCATTTCTGAATTTCTGCGAATGTACAGGCATTTTGAATCCACTTGTAACCAAGGAG
>JAUTWP010091953.1:0-12106 GCA_033042655.1 Cyathermia naticoides
AAAAGTGTGTCAAAATGACCATATGAATGACGTCCAATAACCGATGATAAGATAAAAATCAATGTGTTCCAGTGGCGGCGTTAAATAAAACAAACTATTTTTTTTACTCTATGCGATTGATAAAAAGTCTATGCGTTCAGAATCTAAATTCATGCAGAATTGTGGATTTTAGGACAGTCCGAAAATTATTTCTTGATGTTTTTTTTTAAATTTTCTTCTGCGTCCATTTTACCACATGTAAAATTCTCCAGTCTTTTTTTAATGGGCCTGTTTAAGTGAAATGTTTGAAGGAAAATGTGAATTTATTTTCTGACTACAAATGCCAGTGTTTTTAATCTAAAGTACATTTGTGATCTAAATATTTCAGATTTTTTCCTGTGTTCTCGCATGAGAAAGATAAAATAGCTGAAATTCATGTCTCTGTGATGCTTGAACCACTGATGGGTAAGTAGGTTAAGGATTCTTGAAAGTATCTAAAAATAACTTTTTCTTTGTACAGTGCTTGAAATAACCAGAATTTCTCAGATGTTATAAGCTCCAGATAAATTACATGTACAGACTGAGTTTTGTTGTTTAATTTTACAAAATTAGTTACTTTTCCCGACATACATCTATTTGATTTTTCATAGGTTGTCTAATGTTTTGGAAGTAAGTTTAAACAAAACTTAATTTCTTTTGCAATGTGCTGTATGTTAGTATTGTTACTCCTATTTTAAATCTTAGATTGACATGACTACAGCCGGTTGATTTCTTGTGTTCTAGTTTTATGTAACAATGTATAGACAAGTTTGTTTTGTATCTCTGCAGTCAGATATTGTGTAAGATTGTTTTGTTTTTTCAGCTTCCTATGACAGCATGGGGTCAATTCCCACCACCGATGTAAGTGTAGAGACGTTCACCACACAGGATTCCGCTTACCCACAGCGAGTCTTGCCCACACCTCACTACCAGCAGCCCATGCGTCCTGAACAAGATCCTTTCATTTCACCAGCATCACACCAGGTAGATATTTGATGTAAAGTGTTACAATGTTAGTGCATGTTTCTAGCTAAGCCATGTGTGTCAAAATGACCATATGAATGACGTCCAATAACCGATGATAAGATAAAAATCAGTGTGTTCCAGTGGTGTCGTTAAACAAAACAAACTTTACTTTCTACAGTATTTAAAGGTGGGTCAGTGAGAAAGGTCAGTGAAACTGTGACCTCTACACTTACACATTAATATGTGTGTGTTTACTGGGCAAAACTCAAAACAAGTCCATCAGTGAGATATATTTATACACAAGATGACTGCAGTCTTGTTCAATGCTGTCTAGCCAGAGGTGAGGTAATGGATGGGGAGGGATTTATTCTTACCCACCAATCACATATTTTTTTTACTTTTGAAGTTATTATAATTTTATATACTAGTATAAAAAAAACACTAGCTTAAAATTAGTTGTAGGAAGAGGAACATCTACCTCATTAATCCCAGATATTTTTCACTTTTGAAGTCATAAAGTTTTAAAAACCAGCCTATATATTTTTTAATATTTTCAAAATTTGGATGTCAACCTTACCTCATTTCAAACAAAATTCTGGCTATGCCAGTAGACTGATTTCTAACACAATGAAAACAATAAAAAAGAGGAAACAATAGTGAGAATAAACATTATGTTGCAAACATTTAATTAGCAGTTATTATGTGTCAAACATAAAGTTTTCAACACATGATCTTAATACAATTAAATCCAACAAAACAAACTACAGTGGACTCTGTCCAATGGAAAATGCAAGTGTAGACAGATTTTATCCGGTGAAGTAGCTGGACAGGACTTTGAAATCATGCTGGTTTTTACAGAAATCCAGATTAGACAAATGCTGGTTTAGACAAAGAGTTCCATTTGATTATCAACATTTTTTTTTTATATACTAGTATATATATTCACTTTTTAAAACAGTACATTACATACTACCCCCTTTGATGTACTATCTATCAATGACTGACTATCACAACACTGATGTGTGTGTTTACCTGGCTGGATATCTCAACACACATCCATCAGTCAGATACACTTATACACCCTGGTCTCTGGTGGCTGACATGTTGAAAACAGACACTACAGATGAGGGGGAAAAGCATTATCTTACAACAATGTTTATTTGAATTTGCAGGACAAAACATTCTGTAAGTGCAAAGAGCCAGGTCCGAATTCACCAAACCTGTTTTGTTTAAATGCAAGTGTTTAAGCACTGTAAATGTATGTAGTTACATGTGTGTAAGAGAAAAATAGCTTTCATACAGTCCCAATGGTCAAAAAAGGAAGTTGAAAAGATTAATGGAACGACAAATACAAAATACAAGATTGAATCCACCTTCGCAACTGAGATTTAAAGAAATAAAAACAAAATAATTTTCTGTATTGGTTTTGAAGGAAAGTAATTCAGATAGAAAGAATTAGATGATGAATCATTGACCCACGACGTTACATAAGTTACATTTTACCATCATAAACTAATAAAAAATTGCACAGATCCTATCAAATGCAATGCAATTTACTACAGAACATCCATCCATCAAATCATTAACACTGGAGTCCATAAATCTGTTTCATATCGTGATTTTCATATTACCCCAACACATGTAAGTCTTCATTGAGTTAGCTCCCAATATGCACAGTAAAAGCAATCGGTCTTGACACATAATAAAACCAGCTGGCTGGACACCAGGAAGTAATCAAATAAAAGTGCTCGTGGCACATCATTAATTCAATAGTTGACCATTGCTGACATAACCTCAGTCAAGTGAAGACAGAAGTGTAGGAAGGAAGTGAGATTCAGTCCACTTGAACATATTCCTCACTTTTGTCTTTGTTATACAGTGGACTGTCTAAACCAGAACCCCTTCAATGAGTGAGTGAATATTTAGTTTAATGTTGCCGCGAGAATCTTTCACCCATTTGCAACAATTAAACATTTATCAATTTAATGACAAGAAACCACAATCCCTTCAAAACCGGAGAAACAATTTGGTCCCAATGTGTCCATTTAGTGTAAATCAAACCTATGAAAACTGGAAACCTCTGAAAACCAGACATTTTACTTGGTCTCATGGGTGTCCAGTTTACAGAAGTTTCACTGTAATACAATGCATGCAGAAATAATTGAAATGAAATATATGCCTAGAGTAAGTGAATGAAGTTAATAAGAAATGTTTAATGAAAAGTGATTGTAGTTTTGTTTTATCTTTGTCATTTATGATTTTCACCCACAATGAAATAAAGAAACATTTACTGTTATCTTTGTCAGTTATGCTTTTTTTTATAGTGCATACAATAATATAATTTAAATAAATAGGCCTCTTTGCAATGAAATAAAGACAATAAACATTTACTGTTATCTTTGTCAATTATGCTTTTTACAGTACATACAATAATACAATAATTGAAATAAATAGGACTATCTGCAAAGAAATAACATAATTAGAAACATTTAGTGAAAAGTGATTTCAATTTTGCTACCTAATTTAATAAAATCTAAATAACATGTGCCATTATCAAAAATGTATCTGCATAAACAGACAAGCAATGGATGAAAATACAGTAGACTGTCTAAACCAGACACCCATGTGACAAAGTAAAATGTCTGGTTTTCAGAGGGGTCTGGTTTTCAGGGGTTAGATTTACACGAAATGGACACATTGGGACCAAATCGTTTGTCTGGTTTAGAGGGTTTCTGGTTTAAAGAGGGTCCAGTTTAAATAGGTTTTACTGTAATAAGAAAAATGTATTTTGATGCTAACTTAATGGAATATAATGACATAATTACTGCAATCAAAACCATATCTGCACAAGCATCAATTTTAACATGTAATGGAAACCAGTCAATCAAATCCATTTGTGACACTGTAACATTAAATATTAATAATTTGGATCATTAGTGCTTTACAGTCAAACCTGTCTTAAGTAGCCACCTAAGGGAGTAACAAAAAGAGGCATTTTAACACAAGTGGCTGCTTAATACAGAATATATTTGTCTAAATTAGCTTTTTGGAGAAAATATGTGCCCTTTGAAGACAGGTGGCTGCTTGAGCAGGTTTGACTGCACATCTAACTTCTGTTCATGGGATTGAGTAAAGGTTTGGAGTTGTGGACGAGAACATTTGTGTATCAAGGGTTAGCAAACACCACACCAAGTGCTTGTCTCAAGAGCACATGAATTCACAATGGGAGAATAGCTAGGGGGTGCTTCTCCATGATAATTTGAACTTTGGATGGCCTGAAATACAATCTAGCATAATCAGCATAAGATGATGGCTATATTGACAGGTTAAATAGAATACAGTGCATGATCTTAATTAGCATCTGTCTAATCCTAATCTGTCTAAAACACATTGATTTTATAGTCGTACACTGATTTATAGCACTAGAACATTCATCTTATCTCCGCACTTCATCTAAACAGCATATTTTGTCAGTTCCATGTAGATATATTGGGTTTACATGGAGCCCAATGTAGTTAACTAGACATACCAGAGTTATTTGAAATCTTGTTATCCTACTTACTCCCCCTTACCCCACCTGGGGCTACACACTAAATTAACTCTTTATGTCTCGGAGCGGGATGTAGCTCAGTCGATAGCATGTCCGCCTTTGAAGCAGTCGGTCGTCAGATCGATCCTTCTCAGTGGACACAGCTGCAGTTTGGGCTATTTTCCATTCCAACCAGTGCTCCACAACTGGTTCATCAAAGGCAGTGATATATGCTGTCCTGTCTGTGGGAAAGTGCATATAAAAGATTCCTTGCTGTTTGTCAGAAAGAGTAGCCCATGTGGCATCAGTGGGTTTCCTCTAAAAAAAGAAATGTTTCAAAATAGCCATACAAATGATGTCCAATAGTTTTCATTATGAAATACACTGATTTATTGTCATGTTGTTAATGTTTTTAGGGGTAGAGGCGCTGTGGTGATGGTATTTATTATGATATTGTTTATATTTTAGGGGTCGAAGAGCTGTGGTGATGGTATTTATTATCATGTTTATATTTTAGGGGTCGAGGAGCTGTGGTGATGGTATCATCAGGTGCCTGTTCACAGATCACACCACAGATGACAATATATGCTGCCACAAAAGTAAATATTCTGTTCAATAACTATGCAGTTACAGAAATTAAAAATATCTGAAAAACTAATCTGCAAATTAAATAGGTTATTTCCTCCTATCAGTGTATGTATATATTTCAAATTCCTAGCTATTTACTTTTTAAGATGTAAAGAAAATGTATTTGTATGTATAAATGTTGTCATTGGGGTATTTTACATTCAAACCAGTGGTCCACAACTGCTTCATCAAAGTCAATAGTAGATGCTGTTTAAGACTCCTTGCTGCTTAATAGAAAGAGTAGTCTATGTGGTGGCAGCGTTTCCTCTAAAAAAAATGTCAGAAGATCATGTTTTTTGTTCAATAGCTGATGATTAAAAAACCCGATCTGTATCTAGTGGTATCGTTAAATAAAACAAACTTTACTTTACATTGGTGCTTATGGAAAGAATAGTTTATGTGGTGGTAACAGGTTTTTCTGAAGACCACTACTCATATTTATCATATGTTTGACAGTTAATACTTTAATAGCCGCTGATTAAACAATGTGCCGAGTCATGGACTGGACTGGAATTTTTTTTAACGTACTTACATCACTAAATAAGTGTTTAAGCCAGAGATTCTGTCCAAGACAGGAAGGGGAGGGGGGAGATAAAAGCAAGCTATTGTATTACATTTTAGAAGTTAGCAAAGTAGCATATGTCTGGATAATAAACTATGAGTTTAGATGCTCAGCAAATTTCCAATCACAAGTTTCGCCTAAAGACTAAAAGTATGAGGTAGACTGTTTACAAAAAACTAAACAAAGGAATTTTAAATGGCACGGACCTAAAAGAAGCCAACGAAAAACACATGTGTTTAAAGTCTGACAAAAAAAAAACCTGTGATATTTACCTTAAACAAAGGTGGTTGGGAGTTGGCTTGGATCTTCAGCCCTCAGAGGTTCGGCAAGACTGGCCTGAGAGTCATTAAACAAACATTCCTTTATTTTAAAATCACTTTCCTTTATTTTCAGAGTTTTCTTGATTACTTTGCCAGAGCGTTACACTACGAGTACAAGTGCAAGGGTGTCATTGTTCAGTCTCTGATGCCGTTCTATGTGGCCACTCGCATGACGCGGTTCAGCGAGACACTTTCCAACACAAACTTCTTCATCCCAACTGCCAGTGGGTATGCGAGGAGTGCAGTGTCCACACTGGGGGTCTCCAACCGAACAAGTGGATTCTTTCCCCACACCATCATGGTAATTCTCATCTCATAAATGGATTCCTTATATACTGTGGACTCTGTCTAAACCAGACACTATCTAAACTGGAATCCTGTCAAAACCGAACAAACAATTTGGTTCCAATGTATCCATTTAGTGTAAATCTAACCTCTGAAATGTCATTAAATTAATAAATGTTTTAATCGTCACAAATGGGTGAAAGATTCTCTCAGTGACGTTAAACTTAATATTCACTCTCACCTCTGAAATGAAAACCGAACATTTCACTTGGTCCCTTGGGTGTCCAGTTTGGAGAGGTTTTACTGTACCAGGGATTTAAACAGTGGCACTATTTTATCTGCTTGCCTCACATATTTTCTCACACAATTTTAATATTAATAAAAAAAATTGAGTTATTTGTTTTATTCCCTTTTAAAACCAAATCAATAAAATATATATCAATGATTCCAAAACAAATTGCATGAACTTCTATGACATTTATTAATTTACAGTTTATCACAAACATATACAGTGTACTGTTGTTTAAATCACACCCAAAAGGAGCAAATAAAATGTCCAGTTTTAGAGGTGTCCCTTTTTCAGGGGTTAGATTTATACTAAATGGACACCTTGGGAACGAATTGTTTGTCTGGTTTAGAGAGGATCTGGTTTAGAGGGATTTCACTATATAACAACATTGAAATATCAAAGTTGCTACAGAAATCAGCATCATTTTGGCTATTTAAAATATGGATTTTTGTAGATCTGTACAGTAATTTGCAGTTTTTCTTAAATATACTAAAAACTACTAAACTATGTCAATTGCACTTTATTGATAATTTAAATGTTATTTCTCTTTCAGATGTGGATGGCTAATTTAGTCCCTGAGGGACTGTGGATGTGGGGTTCATCTCGCCTGAACGAAGCCCTGCGAGCCCAGGCTCTGCGCAGACTCAAGTTACAGTCAGCAGGTCGACTTTCTCAGAGTGCCAGCGACCAGGCACTCGATATCATAGACAACGGAACATCTACACCAAGTTGATACAGTTAAAATTTAATACCAACAAACCGGGCACTCGTTATCATAGACAATGGAACTTTTACACCAAGTTGATAGTTAAAACTTTAACCTTGCAATATTTTTACTGAGCTTAAATAGATATTTCTTTCATTGAGATGCTATCTCTTGATATAGACAATGTAATATTGTTGAAGCATTTAATACTTTAATAGAAACTGAAAATTAATACACTAGCAAATCTTTCAATGTTTGTTGCTATGCATGAATGTGATTTTTTTTTCACTGAAATGAGTAATTCTTAATTTCAATGTCTAGAGACTTATGTAATTTGCCTAGTATATTTCAGTCAGGTTTACCACTTACCCTTGAAAACCACGAAAATAAAAACCCACAAACATTTCTGGTTACTCAGTATCATAAAATATTGCAACTTATTTATTGCATTCCAGTTTCCCTATAGACATATGACATACATCTGAAATAAATGAAAAATAGATAAATCTAGGCATACTAGATTTGTAAAAATATGATGTATGTCTAAAGGCACAGAAATATTTAATATCACAATAGGTTGATGCAAATGTTAATATTTTGCTGAAATAAAATTTATTTCAGTACATGAACAAATGATGAAATATTTATGACTAAATTTGAATACATGTTTTGTGTTATTAGAGAATTACAAAATTCATTATACAGTAGAGTAACAACACAAACTTGGATTCACTAAGTTAATATTTTATTTTAAAAATTATTTTAGTATAACAAATTGTGTCTTATTTATGATGAAGTTTTAACTGGTGCATTGTGCTACACAGAATTTATTGTCTATGATATCAATACTTGACATTTTATACATTTTAACAACACAAAATTTGTGCCATTGATGTTAATTTTTGTTTTATAAAAAAATGTACTTAAGCAATTTTATTTTCAAATGAAAAACAGCATACTTGTCTTCTACAGTCACTATTCAAAGTAATAATGTTTTACATTGTTTTCATATTTAATAAATAATTGTTGGAAATATTTTCACTTTTATAACATATTTTGTATTATTTATATATTCTAAATCCTCTGCTGTAATTTCTCATTTATTTCAATTTGTGACTACTATGATGTATTATGGAAGATTTATTTATTTACCCTCATGTTTTTACCTTTAATTAATTGAATCTGCTTTTGTATGCTAATCAATCATGCAATATTTATAACACAGGTTGAATATGGATTCTTTTTATTGTTGATTTAACTTTTTATATTTGACATTATTGTGTTTTTGATGCTTTTTTGTTTTACAAATCTTTTTTATGTATGATGCAATGGAATTTTTTGGACAGATAGAAATTTGTTCCACACTGGTAAACATCATTTAGTTTATTAGAAGATGGAGAAGGGATACAAGCTTGATAAAACGATGTGTCAGTAGAGTTCATGTGTGTCATGATACATACATATGTACGTTTAAAGAAATATATCCAGAAAGGATAACATAATAAGACAAGGAATTCTGAACGTGCACCATTGAATGAAAACAGAATTTTCACTTATATCTATACATTTGACTTGTCTATAAATACATGTGGATTTTAATATTGTTTTATCATGTACACAATGAGTTTTATAATTGGATATGAAAAAAGCAGTATTATCGCAATAATATTATGTACAATGGATTCTGTCTAAATTGGACCCTCACTAAAAAACCAGAATACCATCAAAACCGGACAAACAATTTGGTCCCAATGTGTTCATGTGTAAATCTTACTTCTCAAAACTGGAAACCTCTCAAAACCAGACATTTTACTTGATCCCATGGGTGTCCGGTTTAGAGAGGTTTTACTGATTTATATTATGACCCGCATATTAGGGTTTGTATCGTATTGTGAATTCACCCTATAGTTCTCTAAAAGTAAAATGGCAGCTGTCTTAATTTTTAGGCCTGTAGACTGTTGGAAATTTGTTTGTAGGTACTTATTTTTATTATGTTTTATATAGAATCTAAAACAAATACATGTTAAAAAATTCTACATGTAGTTGATTTGGTGCTAAGATTTCTAGATGGAGCAGGACTCTAAATATTTATTTAAAATTTAGTCCTTATTACAATTTTTTTATTATTGTTTTTTATAATAGCATTACTTATTATGATAATACTATTTCCTCTATTGGGAATTGTTTATAAATCTTTATCTGATTCTACATTTTAATATGTGTTTACAGTTTCATTACACCGTAAATCTTTTATATGAGAATGTATTTTAAATGAGAACTGAAAAATATTTCACCGTATAATCTTGCCAATGAAAAGGTTTGCATTCCAATCAACACGTGAATGCTAATGAAAATGTCTGAATGATAAAGAATTAGTTTGAATCCCAATGAAATAGTTTGAATGTTAATGAAAAGATTTGAAAACCAATGAAATAGTTTGAATGTTAATAAAAACATCTGAATGATAATGAAATAGTTTGAATCCCAATGAAATAGTTTGAATGTTAATGAAAAGATTTGAAAATCAGTGAAAACGTTTGAATGCCAATCAGATTGGTAGTTGTACACCTTGGATGAATGTATATAATTATGAGTGTTTAGTCTTAGACTAGTAAAACATTTTTATAATGTGTATGTGTGCATGTATGAGGGTCAGTATTACGTGGAATGGAATAGAAAAATGTTTAACGTTCTTACATCACTAAATAAGTGTTCAAGCACTGTGTGTTGCTAATAATTGATGTTTATGTGTGGTAGGGCGACATTTAGCTTCAGTATTGTCTGGCTGACCGTTTTCTACTTATCAAGTAATTTCATTTGCTCAATTTGTTAGCCATTAAATTAGTTTTTATTTTGTTATGTTAAAAATTACATCAGTGTGAATGGATTGAAAAGAATATTAAAAATATATCAATGTGAAAATGTTTGTTATTATTATCGTTAGTTTACTTTGCTCTGGATGTGTGGAGTTAGTCTATACATGTATTCTTATTCTTTGTATGCAGTTTGTGTGAAAATTTATTAATCTAAATGGTGTTTGAATAAAAGTGTAATTTTACAACACACATGTAATAATATAAACACATTATCTGACTAATAGCAGTGTCAACATGTAGAAGCAAGAAGAGACATTTCTTATACATTTGTTAGAATTTTTTTATTTTATACAAAGTAATAATTTGTTTTTATTTAACAACGCCATTGGAGCACATTGATTTTTATCTTGCCATTGGCTATTGGATGTCAATTATATAGTCATTTTGACACATTTTAGAGGAAACCTGCTGGTGCCTCATAGGCTACTCTTTCCGATGAGCAGAATGGGAACATACGACGGCCTTTGGTGAACCAGTTGTGGAACACCATTTGGAACGGAAAATAGCCCTCACTGCAGATCGTTCCATTGAGAAGGATCGATCCGACGAATGACAGCTTCAAAAGCGGGCACGCTACCAACTGAGCTACATCCCGCTCCCAGCGCTGTAGCTTCCGGGTTCGATTGTCCTGATTAGTCGGCTCAACTTCGTCTAGTCAACACATTTACAAATACCAAAGTAATGGTTTTAAAATTATTTATTTCCTTTTTGACATCAATTGAAAAATAATACAACATTTTCAAATATAAAACATTGACCTTTGTTAAACAATGTGTGAGGTTACATAAACTATCTTACAGAAGTTGGATGAGGTATTTGATGACAAGCTTCAATGCAACTTACAAGTTACATTCTATAATGAAATCTGCACGAGCAGGCTATATTCATTTTCAATAAACAGTAGATATAGTTTTGTTTAAAATCATAAATTTGTCACGGTAATATGATTGAATTTATATACTGAAAGCCATAGGAAACCCAGCACCAACTCAAGTGTCATTAAATGTGTTTTGTAGATTAAAAAAATTCTGCTCACGAACAATAACATGCATCAGCACATACACAAAGTACAGTTTGACGTGACCTTCCATCCAGTGGCATTAATTTTACTATATATTTCAGGCCGCATCTCCATAAAAGCCAAATAAATGACTGCTGCATTTTCTATGGCTATAAGTATATTATTAAAAATGAAAAACTTGATGATGATACATTTCATGAGAATGAAAACAATTATGTCATCAAAAGTATAATACAATTAAAATATTTACAATTGAGTCAATGAGTATTAACGGGGTCAAAATATTCACTTGTCTGATGATTTTGTAGTAGAAATTGGGGTGACAAGTGTTAAAAGAACAAAATGTTATGAAATATTGAAATTATGGCAAGTCATGATATTTTATGCAATGTTGTGATCGTTATGTATACATTCACCAATTACAACCTAGAAAATCATTGCCGTTTATATGGGATTTAAATGGTTTGACTTCAAAATAAAAAAATCAAGGCATTTTAAGTTCAATCAAGCTTGCTCAAGCACCCACCTGCATTGAGTAGTCACCTTTATTTTCTTAAATCAGATTTAATTAAATTAAATGCAACATAACCCTGTATAACCAGTCATCGGTCTTAGTATGCAACTTTTTGTAACTCACTAAGTGGGTGCTTAAGACAGGTTTGACTGAACTTGAATTTCATTAATAGGTAAATATATCAACGTATCTGGATTAACAAGGTTTCACTCAGCATTGCTAAATGTCTTTTTTCAACCACAATTATTACCACTATTAAAGACCACTGTTACTTGTGAAACGTACAGAGGTAAATAGAGTACAGAGTTCAGTGGCAGATCTAGGCCTTTTTTCCCGGCCCCCCCTAAATTTTGCGATTTTTCTATTTTTTACGTTGTAAATATTTTCGGGAAC
>JAUTWP010092064.1:0-12105 GCA_033042655.1 Cyathermia naticoides
ACACAAACACACATATAGAGGGTGGGAGAGATTATAATTATTGGCGGGGTTCGAACTTGATGCATGACACACACGGACACACAGCGAGAGAGAGAGAGAGAGAGAGAGAGAGAGAGAGAGAGAGAGAGAGGGAGAGAGATTTTTGCGGGGTTCGAACTTGTTGCATTATTATTACTATGAACATTTTACTGAAACTTCAGTGCTTATATACTTAACAAACACCAATACCAGCCTATGTAATATAATAAAACTAACATTTATACTCGCTAGATTCTGACGAGATTCATCGATTCAAATGCTATTTGACAGTAAACAGCCTTAACCTCTTGACCATAGTCATTCATAAAATAAATACCCAATTAAGCACTCACAAGAGCGATACTGTCAAAACGGTTCAGTTTGTTATTTCCTGTACGGTATCTTGATACTGTAAGACGCCGCATTTCCATTCCAAGACTGGGCTAGGGGGGACTTACTTGTTTTCATAGTGTGACCGTGCCCCCTCTGTTCCCTCTTCTTGTTTTCTTTCCCGGACGCGGTGGATGGATAATAATACCATAAACTCTCCTGTGTTGTGGAGCACAGGTTGGAACGGAAAATAGGTCAAACTGCAGATTGGTCCACTGAGAAGGATCCATCCGACGATCGATCGCTTCAAATGTGGGCACGCTACTGACTGAGCCATATACAGTGTATGCCGTCCAGTATGTTGCAGAGCCGTATGGCGACACCTTACACATCCATTAAAGTTGCTAGAAACGTATTTTTCCGGGTTTTTTTAATTCCTTTCAAAGATTATAAGTATGGAAAGTGTATAAAAAAATCATGAACTCTGCAAAAACAATTAATTACATAAGTTCAAAAAACAGATAAACGAAAGTTTTTGTTAATAAAAAAAAAAAAATGCAAACTTCAAAAATCGACTTCGATTTGGGGTTTTCTTCGATTATCATACGTGGTAGAGGTTGAGCACGCACATTTTCAGATCGGTAAGTGAATAATCGATGTAGCCAACAAAGATTTATTGTATGTGTTTTGACACATCAGTTATATCTGAAAATACGTTTCTAGTCCCTTTAAGGTAAACGTACGACAGACCAGATCATGGTATTCGTAGTTAGAAGTATATTTTCTGATGTGAGTTGTCCTGTCTGTTGGAAAATTCATATAAACATAAATTATAATCACCGCTGATTAAACATTTTCCTTTCCTTTTCTCACATTGAGCTTTGCTCTTCAAACAATCGATGAAGTCGTAAGAACAGGTTGTATTGTAATTAGTTCTAGTAAAAAATAAAGAAATTTATTCAAATTAACAACAAAAAAACTCGGTCAGTTAAAAATTGAAGATGTGCATTTATCGATTTAGTAATAATAATAAAGTAAATGTTGTTTTATTTAGAGGCTATTGATTGTTTAATCATCGGTTATTGGAAGTCAACCATATGATCATTCTGATACAGGTTATACAGGAAACCACTGAGACGGATCGATCCTACGACCAACCGCTTTAAAGGCGGACTCGCTACCGTCTGAGCTACATCCCGTTCACCATGTGCATTAGATATGCGTTGTTTATATTTAGAACGTTTTAGAGTTGTTTTTAATTATTATTTAACGACGCCACTAGAACATAATACATGACTGTGTAGTTCGACAATAGCCGATAATAAGATAAAAATCAACGTGCTCCAGTGGCGTACACATATAAATGACATTTTTCAAATATTCCATCAAAATACAGCATAGTAGTATTGCAACCAATATATGCAAAGCAGACATTGTAGGTTCATCACCTGTTTGCCGATCCACTTCATTTATTGAAACAGGGTTCGAATTTATGATTTTGTAACCCACGGCAATTTTGTAAATGTTTGGCCATTAGTGAAAGAATCACTGATGGCAATTTTCATTCAACCTACGTCAATTTGTTAACATTTTACCTTTGGAACAAATAAACATAACAGAAGAGTTATTTTGCTAATGGCTAAACATACCACCTGGTAAGCACAGGTCAGGTCAAGTTGTTTAACGTCTACGTTCAGGGCCAGGCTGTTATAGCAGACGCCTTTCGCGGGCGCAGTTTATGGTTTTATCCATCTACCGCGTCTGTGACAGGAGGAGGGGGAAGTAGAGGGTCACACTAACGGAAACAACTGAGTTTCTCGTTAGCCCAGTTTACCGACTGGTGGGTGGGTTTGGTGCAACTGATTTTGGGATTCTTTAAGAGAATACATGCCAAATTTGAAGTTGTTGTGCAATTGTTTTTGTTGAAGGAAATTGTACACTTTTGGATGGCACCTCATCTACGGCAATTTATACAAAACCAGTGCCAATTGTCAAGCCCTGTTGAAATAGATATTGTTTAAAAAGAACACCCATATCTAAACGTACATTGTATAGTTTTAAGCGTTCATTATACGCCTTGGTTCTAATAAAAAGACAGTGCATCTGAAACGTGGGAAAGCTGGTCCAATGATGGATGTGAGATTGTATGGTAGCAGACAGGTCTCTCCATAGAACGGCGCACACACTCAGGGGAATTTGTAATTCCAAATCTGGAATGAGAATCTTTTTTTTGTTTTTTTGCAGCAAACGTGCTTCACTCTTTTGTATTTAAACAAAATATTTCCTGTATTTTCATATTATGGTATTGTATGGTTTTATCTTATCTGCTGATTTAGACAAAACTTACATTTTGGAATAACAACAGTAGCAAAGAAACAAAGATGTATCATGTTGTAAAACCCATCTGGTATCATCATGACTTTGTTTATCAATTCCTTAGAGTGTTATATTGTTCATAGTTACGGATTTGAAAGAGAATTAAAATATACGAAATATATGATTATGAAAATAACTTTAATATATGTAAAATGGATTTGTTTTAGTTTCTTGAACATTGAACAATTTACAAACACTCTCCCTTTAATCATGGAATATTCATTTATATTACACATTTTACTACAAACACATTTTTTGTGACCGTTTACAAAAATCGTTTTATTCAAAACATTTTATTGATCACTTAGCTCTGAATTATTTAAATTTTGTAAAATAATTCTTAATTTGCAGCTACAAGCTTTCAACCACGCATAACACATGGACTTGTAAAAAGCATATTTGACTGACACATGCAGCTGCACGTAGGTTGACACATCTCCAGGGTACTGCCCTGCACTGACACACATCGCTCGAACATGCTAATGAGGTCTGAGTTCATTACTGGGAAGAGCGGGATGTAGCTCAGTCGCCTTTGAAGCGGTCGATCATCGGATCGATCCTTCTCATTGGACCCAGCTGCAGTTTGGGCTATTTTCCGTTCCAACAAAAATCCACAACTGGTTCATCAAATGCCGTGGTATGTGCTATGCTGTCTATAGGAAAGTGAATAAAACGATTCCCTGCTGCTTATCGGAAAGAGTAGCCTGTGGCGGCAGCGGGTTTCCTCTAAAAATGACCAAATGTATGATGTCCACTAGTCGCTGACAAGATAAAAAAATCAATGTGCTCTAGTGGCGTCGTTAAATTAAAAAATATATAGTTGTCAAATAAAGTTGGGTTGACCTCATGGAACTAGAACTGACAGTAAAACGTGGTGAAAACATTCCGTCACCAGAATATCGTAACAAGCCTCTTCGTGTCGATATCCCTAACGTATTGCAAGAAAATTCCATTTAAATCTAAAACAAATAATTCAGACAATCCACGAGAGTAACAAATCAAAATGCAAACATATAACGGTGTGTTGGAAATAACGCCTCTGATCGGAACGAATCCAAATTGTCCATTACTGAATGTGCAAACCACCAGTGTTAGTGTATGCAAACATAACATGCAATGCACATGATCAATAGCTGAGCGAATGGTGAGTGTCAGTTTGTGTTTTATTTATCGACGCCACTAGAGCATTGAGTTATGCTAATTATCGGCTATTGGATGTCATGCATATTATAGTCATTCTGGGACGGTTTTTATCCAGAAGAAACCGCCTGCCATCACATATGATACTCCTTTTGATAACCAGTCAGATGTGTTTTATATGCACTTTCCACAGGTATGACAGCACATACACAACTGTTGATGATTCCTACACGACAACACAATAGGCAATAACGTAATAAACTTTAGAGGAACGTTTTCTATTGAAATTCAAACATTAATATAACCATATTCAAATACTCTGACAGCTTTCAAAATATTTAAATATACAAATAGAGGACTCATTACGATTTAACGCAATGATGACAAAGATGATATTGGATACAACCCCTTGTATTTATTTTATATCTACACCTGATTTGGTCTAAACCACTGCATTGACAAGTAAATGTTATCTTCACATATGAGAGATTTTCCAGAGGGATCGGAAAGAATAGCCTGTGTGATAGCAGCAGGTTTCCTCTAAAAGAATAAATGACATCCAATAGCTGCTGATACTATAACAAAAACACAATGTGCTCTAGGGGCGTCGTTAAATAAAACAAAATTTACTTTTTTCCAGAGGTAAAAATGTGTAAAGTTGCGTTCCTTAAAACGCATGTGTACACTTTTATTTGTTTTAAATAGTGCCAACCCGAAACATATTTCTTCAGGAAACCCTGGCTATGGATGGGCATTGCACTTTGACATGTAAACATCTAAGTTCATTGACTAGACTTCCATGAAAAAAAACATCACGGATACATTACACCTTGTCTTAGCTGTACACACTGATAACCACAACACTTCACTCTAACAAAAAGATTCGGATTAACACGCATAACATATTTCTACATAAAAATGACACCCTCGAAGAAAAGCACATTGCGTTTTGCTGCGGGCAAAATCTCGTGATGGCCGTAGTTATATTATTCATGGTCAGGTTGCAATTGCATCTAGTTTTCAATTAACTTTTTACAAGCCTGCTAATCATCCTCCATGGCTGTAGCGTCATATTGCAGGAAGTAAAGCTAAACCGCGGCATCATGTCTTGTCAGAAAATATCAGAAACCGATACTGTGTGATACGCCATTATAAAATCATATGTGAACTTTTGACTGCACATTTCATGCAGGAATTTAAGTAAAATGTGTTGTATTTAACGACTAGAGCACATTGCTTTTTATCCTATCATTGGCTACTGGACGTAATTCATATGGTAATTTTGACACCTTTTGTTTAGAGGAAACCCGCTGCGACCACAGATGTTATTATGCAGGAACTAATATACATATACATGTACATAGTCAACTCGGTACAAAGAGAGTCTACCTCTAGCGATCCTTATTGTTACATTAATTGGCTTACAGAATATTCATAATATAATAGTGTAGGTGGTTTATTATTTATATTTTACATGTCCAATGTTAAATGTGTTTGTTTGTGTATGCGCAAGATAGATAAAGAGACAGGGCATACATTGCGTATGTGTGTGTGTTAGAGAAAGAGAGAGTTGTGTGTATGTGTGCGTTTCTCTCTGTGTTTGTTTGTGTATCTGTGTGTGTGTCTGTTTTGTGTGTGTATATTTGTAAAACCATGTTTGTATTGTTTGTAAAACTCAAGGCAAATAAAGAACTTGAACATGTCTGTATGAGTTTCTAGGTGGGTGTGTATGTATACGAATCAATATATCACAATTACGACCACTACTAATGAATTTGTTTTAACTATTTGTGTCTGTGTGTGTGTGTATGCATGTGTCTCTTTACGTCTCGCACATGATACACAAAATAGTTAAATGTTTTTTAAAATTTTATTAGTATTGGTCATAATTGTGATATTTTTATTCACCTCAATATTCTATAAATACTTTTAAAATGTACGTTGTGCATGAACTGTTTTTATTATCATTCATTGTTATTTTGATAAGAATTTTATTTTAACTACATCGTCATTGTGATTTTATTTGTTTTGCTGTAAATCTGACTATCTGGGTTATATTTAGCCAATGCATAATTTGATTGTATTACAGCACGTACACTTCCAATCATAATTCTATTAACACGATTCTGTCGGCACATTGCAATCATTCTGTGGTAGTTTTTCCAATACGCATTTCCTACAATGAGCCCTTCGAATTAGAGACACGACGGCGTCAGAAGGAACTGATTGTTCGTCAGCTAATGTCAAACGAGGCAAAGAACAATATTAATTATTGGTATTGGCGCAGCAATGCAGATGTAATGTGTGAAAAAAACACAAAAAACCAGCACATTGTTTATTAACATATGTTTGAATGATAATACTGCCATCAACCATAAACAATACTCCGTTCAGTCATACTTCTTTACAATGGACTGGACACGGGTGTAGATCATGATTTTGAGCAAAAATGGGGGTGGGTAGTGTAAATAGTATTTAAATCTCTTATATGCCATGTGACACCCTATTTTCTTGAAAAATTATTAAATGCAAGGTACTATTCAATGTTTGTGTTTACATCCCCAGTGGCTTGAGTCACTGCTTGTGTTATTTATATTAGAAAACGTTAGGATTACGGCCAATAGGATTTGACTTACTTCATTGCAACCTATAGAACAAGAGTTCATCATCACTGTTGGGCTCTAGTTCGGTCGGCAGTCGCGGCTGTGCCTCAGTTTTCAACTACAGAAACTTTCAAAATGTGTTTGCACCCAGTGCATTTTGATTTTAAGTCGTCAACGACATTAAAGAAACAGTGCGTGATCTTTATGATGTTTACTTCATGTAGCGATTTATTTAACGGATTTTCTCGGCTGCCGAAACACATTTGCGTTGACTCGGGAGCCCGAACAACCGGTTTGTGCACCACTGATATTTAGAAATTCAATGTCTGTGACATTTATGTTAGTCTACTAAATACTGAAATACAAAATTATCCTTGTCTGACATGTTAGGTTATCGAATCGGTTTCATTGGCCATGAACTTTCCATTTCCATGTACACCATTCACGTAATAGCATGTTAAAAACCACCTTTCATCGATTTATGAAACAGTTGGAAGTACAGGTTATTTGAACAGACCCGCAGCATGCATTGGCATCTTTACACAGTTGCATGATCAAACAGTCTACTTAGTTTTTACTTGTCAGTGTTCCTTTTATGCTCAGCAATATACTTCTGTACCAGAATATTATGTTTACTTCGTTATACTAATAGCTAGGAACATTTTTTCCTTAAAGGAACGCATTGATGAAGAATGTATGGTATGTAGTGTTTTAGAGGTTTTTTCAATTCACAACGATGCTCATATGAAAATGAAATAAAAAATGAAAAAAAATACTGTATGAGGATAATAATTACTCATTGCTCATTAGGTAGGCCTATTGGTTATATAACCAGTATATAGACACTACTCGTTTGATACTCTTTTGGCTGTATCAAAACTGTATCACTGGCTCCATATGCATGAACAACGTTTAAAACATCCACGTTTATACTTCAACCATCGGATATTTTGAATGTAAGGGATGGAGTTAAACGCTTTTAAATTGATACGGTATTCATACATATGGCTCCTGATAAATAAATACAGTTTGTTTTATTTAACCGCGCCACTAGAGCACATTGATTTTTTAGTCATCGGCTAATGGACGTCAAACATATTGTCATTAGAGACTGTTTCACAGGAATCACGCTGCCTCGACATAAACCACTATTTCTGATAAACAGCAAGTGATCTTTTATATGTCCTCTTCCACAGAAAGGAAACAAAAAGTAAAGTTTGTTTTATTTAACGACGACACTAGAGCACATTGATTTTTATTTTATCAGAGTCTATTGGACGTTATACATATGGTACTTTTGACACATTTTTTTAGAGGAAAACAGCTGCCGCCATATAGGCTACTCTTTCCGATAAGCAGCAAAGGATCTTTTATTATGTACTTTCCCAAACATTTAATGAACAAATGGTTGTAACGAAAAATAGCTAATACAGCAAATGGCTCTACTGAGAAGAATCGATCCGATGACCGACCGCTTCACGAGCGGACACACTACTGCTTGAGCTACGTCCCGCTCCAATTTCTGATAAAACCCTTGTACACTAACACGGCTGGTTAAAGAATGTATCGTTTCGGGTGAATCTAGTCAATATGCGTGCTTTTTAGCCTTAACAACAGTTCGGAAATGATTGTAGAATCAGGTCTATCCCCATTAGTTGTCACATTGAGATATTTCTCCGTCAAAGCTCCACAAGTAATATAGTGTATTATTTGATATCCTGTCTGTGGGGACATATAATAGTATGTACAGTACTTGTTGTTGTTAATCCAAAATAATAATCTTCGTTGCGGAATCCTTTGAAGGCCAAACAATACTCGTTGATTAAAACACGTTCTGGGGTATCGTTAAATAAGAATTATTTCCAAGTTATGGAAAATATAAGGACAGAAAGATAACACACAATGTGGGTCACTTTATGATTTCGGTTAGTAGCATTATATATGTTTCATTATAATAGATAATAGGCTAATAAATGTTAATTTATGATCATGTGACGTCATCACCCTTTAAAAATCCTCCAAATTTAGAAAACAAATACTAACGTTTCTTTTGATCTGAACGGTCCATATTCCAGAAATCAAATTCCGTAGATACAACAACTTTTACCGAACTACATTGTGGATCCAGTACTAATAGTGGTACTATATTTATCTGACAACCAGGCTATAATAAGTATAATGGATCAGGACTAATAGTAGAACTATTTTTTAAATTCTTAATGTTTTTCGTTTTATTAGCAATCGTACACTTTACAAAACAAAGTTGACGAAATAATTACAAAAATATATCAACGCGTATGCCACTTACAAAAACACATGGGTTTACACTTTACAGATCTCCTAATTAAATAATTGTTATATTTGCATAAATGTTGGTACTATGTTTCTCTGACAATCAACCAGGTGGAACGTGAAGCTTAACGCTGACTGTTTCCACGATACTATGGTAAATACAAAGTACATTTCTGCTGTTTATTGGATTGTGGTGGCCTATTATTGTTCTTAGATGGGCAACAAACCGAGAAATCCTCACGATCTCGCTTAGTCCAGAAAACTAGACAACAAATCAAAGAGATTCAGTGTTGGGTGACGTTATAATATCCGTTTCATGTTCGATCGATGCAGCAATATTAATTTACTGCGGAGTCATGTTCTATTGACACAGAAATTGGTAAAATTAAAAACGTTATCGTACGAATAAGTGTTGTTTTTTAGTTGTTTTTTCGTACGAATAAGTTGAAAGTTTTCTTTTTTTTAAATTTTGCTTTCATTGTTCAATAAAAGATATGCTTGTTTAAAGATACCCCAGCACATTAACGGCTATGAAGTGTCAAACATAATTATAGTATTTATGACAAATGATCTTCAGACGAAAATCACTGCCGCCACGTAAGCTATACATTCTGATAAATAGAACCGGTCTCCGTGGCCGATTGGTTAAGCTATCGGACGTAATGCTGGTAGGTACTGAGATCGAATCTCTATCGAGGCATGGCATTTTTAATCTCAGTACAGACTCAAACCCGTAGTAAGTGCTCTGCAAAGCTCAATGGGAAGCTGTTTTCACATACACCGACCAGTTGTTCCATAACTGGTTTGACATGGTTTGTGCTACCCTGTCTATGGGAAAGTGGATATAAACGATCCCTTGCTGCTTATCTAAAACGAGTAGCGAGTTTTCTTTCTTCTACTAGTATTAATATCTGCCGCGGACGCAGTGGATGGCTAGAACCATAAACGGCGCCTGAGAGAGGTGTTTGCTATAACAACCTGGCTCTGAATGTAAACCTTAAAATATGACCTGAAACAGTTTCTCAAATAGGAAAATGCATACCATGGTACTCGGTGAACTAGTTATCGTTCCCTAACTGGAACAGAAAATAACATACACTAAATGTGTCTAAAGAATCTGATGGTCACCTACTTCCCAGGATGATGCTCCTTCTTTGGGCTACGTTTCACTCATCTCTTTTCAGTGTTCGCCTTTATTTCGATAATAATTAGTATTTTGTGTGACAGGTTAACTAAACGCTATCGGCTATTATGATTCAAGCATATTATAATTATGATACATTGCACTGAACAAGAGAATGAAAACGTGCTGCTACTTTGCAGGCTACTCGTGTTTCAATATGGCAATGATTCTTTTATTAGTCCTTGAACCTAACCTAATTTGTATTTGTTTGAGGTAGTGTCCATATTACGAATAATTGCTGGATTACACCCAAACTAAAAAGAAATGTGTTTCAGAGGAACATAATGAAACACAAAAAAATGGCGACAACATAGCCTATTTATCTATTAATTATTTTTTTATTATTATTTATTTATGTTTTACACATTTTAGGCATTGACATTCTTTCTTAAAATATTAAATAAAACAGTGTATAATCATTGGCTCAATGGATAGGTGTAACCACTTACAGCGACCAGTGGTTCCACAACGACTAGTGGTTCCACAACTGGTTTGATAAATGCCGTGGTGTGTCCTAATCTGTCTATGGTAAAATGCACATGAAAGGTCCCTCGCTACTTATCGAAAAAGAATAGCCACAGTGTGGCGGTAGCGGGTTTCCTCTATTCTACTAACATTAATATCTGTCCTTGACAGACAACTCAGGAAGCTGAATTGTGTGTCCGTGACAGCGTGCTTGGACCTTAATTGGATGCAAGCACGAACATAAATATAATCTGTTTTATTTATTTATTATTATTTTAAAGAGTCTAATGTCAGGGAACGTTATTGTTATGGTAATACTATGGAAATGAGATGATATGGGCTCGTGCCTTTAATTCTACGCGCTGGACCCCATGACCCCAGCAGATCCGTTGAGTGGAATCGATCCTAAGATGTCTCTCACCTCAGACGGACGCTCTACCACGAAGTACTTCCTGTTCTTGCACTTCCGGTTCTTTCCTGTTACTTCCTGTTCTCGGACGGCTTTGAATGAGGTTTGTGGCGAATAACATTTTCAAATTGTATTTGATCAAGCTGTGAGCTAATGCGGCGTAACTAGCAAACAAGAAAAGATTACTGAATCAGCAATGGAGTTCAAACACTGTATTTAATTCTCTTCCAGCCGGTAGCAAGCGTCAGCTTTACCTTTTCGATCAATGTCACAAGAGGAATTTGAAAGAATGATTTCGGTATAAAAAGAAACATCATAAAGGGTAAGGCGCAGGAAAACACACACAATTGAGTAGCTAAACCAATATTTGGGTAGCAATAGCCGTGTTATCATTATGGAAGCAGATGAAGAGACTATTTGTTGTAAGGGCCGATATTATTTACAATAATTGATCAAACACCAAACTCGTTCAAGTGATCGTTATAGAACTGTCACCACTGAAGCTACCACTTTGCGATTTTAAAGATGTTACTGCAAGCAATTCAAGACATGTCGGTTGTGTTAAACTTGTAATTTCATTCATGTATCGCTTATTTTGAATGGGACATGTATGCGGAAAATCATGAGTCAGAGGAGCGATGGTATGTCAAATCGATCCTCTTGGTTCGTTTCTTTACCTTATGTCCATGAGTATATCCAATTAAATTACCAGCTTGCAGATCTGAGCATACCCTATACTCGGTATACAATTCACCTTCCTGTACCATCACTCCTGGACAGAGGTTAATACTGCTGCCACCACACAAAGCTGTAACCTCCACCAATAAGCAACAAGGTACATTGCATATGGAGTTTTCCACCGACAGAACGGCACCAACCATTCGCTTTGTTATTCCAAGTATGGAGCAGTCTCCGATGCTAGTGGTGCATATACATTTGTATTTCCATTTTGTCCGAGGTACGTTTAGATGGAGCCAACACTCAAATACAAATAAAAATGCCATGTCACCACTGGTGTTCCGGGTTTGGATAAATCGCTACATTACCTGCACCTACGAAACGTTCAGTGAACTAACTGCGTGATTTGTCATATCGAGCTTGTGGTCTAAGACTGGGAAACCAGAGGATGTGGAAGGTGCCGTTGTGAGCATTAACAAGTCATGTGATGTCAAACTGTCGAACTGTTAGCGTGTGTCCAAGTGTCGTATCGTATCATGTAGTGGACTGAACTGGGGGTTGTGTGCGCGCGCACCTGTGGTTTTCGTGTCGTGGTTCCCACGTGCATTTGT
>JAUTWP010092175.1:0-23404 GCA_033042655.1 Cyathermia naticoides
TGGGTTGTACACTGAACAGTGGTGTGTAAAAAGCCTGGTTGGTGGGTTGTAGCATGAACAGTGGTGTAAAAAGCCTGGCTGGCTGGTGGGTTGTACACTGGTGTAAAAAGCCTGGCTAGTGGGTTGTAGCATGAACAGTGGTGTAAAAAGCCTGGCTGGCTGGTGGGTTGTACACTGGTGTAAAAAGCCTGGCTTGTGAATTGTATAGCATGAACAGTGGTGTAATTGTGAAGGAAAGGAATAACAAGACCGAGTGAATGAGTTTACTGGATTTAGCGAGTACATAAAGAGTGGCTATTTGCATCATTTAAAGCTGGTGTTTTCGTTTGCACAAAAGCCATACATGAAACCACCTATTTGTGTTCATGTGTTAAGACTTGCGTCAACATTGACAGAGACTTTCATAGCTAAAGATGGATGCATGTGTCACTGAAGGCAATATGGAAAATTAGAAATCTGACCCAGGCTGTAATATTGGTTATGTAGCCATAGAAAACAATCATTCTCCTACAGGTAAAATAATAATTACATATAAATAAGCATTTGTTTGGTGAGATTAAATATTAATTTGCTCTTTCATGTGAAGTGTAACATGATGCCCTCTCCAGATATGCTGAATTAAATGTTGTTAGATTGAGGAACATGCTGTCTGTCCGTGAATGTGGCAAATTAAGCCTCCCATGCGTACACACATACCATGGAATGTCGGTCTTTATATCCACCCCTAACAATCAACCATGCTCATCTTTAAACTGGGTTAATCTAATATTTAAAACACACAATGACTAGGCGTGAACTCAGTTAATCTAGATAATATCCATACATATCAATCTTTATTAATATGGCTAAGGATAGGCTTTAACATATTGTCTGTCAATTCCCCGATTTCTTTTTAATATTAGAAATTAAGTTTCAGTTGATAATAGACTAAATTATATAAACACACAAGTAAACCACTACAATGAAATAAAGTGTATGCATTAAAGTGTAGCAGAGTGATGGTGATCCTCTCCCAGACTTATTGGATGCATTGAACCATAAATGGTAACCAGAACAGGCATCTGCAATAACAGCCTAGCTCTGAATGTAGACGTTAAACAACATGACCCGACCTCAGTGATAATGATTTAATACTGATTCACACTGACCAGTCACACTGCAGTCTTGACATTAACAGCAAGCAATTCCTTATAAGGTGAACACAGAGAAAGTGTCGTAGTTAAGCGTAATGCAATTGTTTGGCTCTGCAGAAACAGCTAACCACCATCTTGGCTTTTAAACCAAACAGACTTGTCTGAACATGAAAGAAAACATTCTAGTAAGATGACAGGGTTTTCTTTTGCTTTTGGGGAGGGGAGAGGAAAGGCTAAACTGCTACAATATTTTTGAAATTATATGATGGGATCTACATATGAATTTTATGATGGGATCTACATATGAATTTTATGATGGGACATACATACATAAGAATTTTATGATGGGACATACATACATAAGAATTTTATAATGGGACATACATATTAATATTATTATGAATTTTAGGATGGGACCTACTTACATATGAATTTTATGATGGGACCTACATACATATGAAATTTGTTGTTGATCTTACAATCCTACGAAAGTTAAGATAGGACTTAATATGACTATGATGGTCAGTGTATATGAATTATGTTCATGTACAATCAATCTACTTAGACAGTTTTTATTATAAAACCTACAGTCCACTACATCAGTGTAAAGTTGTGCTGTGTTTGTCATGTAAAACCCACCAAACTGTCACAACATACCTATCATTCTCCATACTAAACACACACATTCTTCACAACCGGCAGGAATTAACATGTCAGCCGTTATCAGCAGGAAATCCCTAAGTGTTAATTGAATGTCCACTGATAGGCTCACATTAATTAGAAGAAACCACACAGGGGTTAGAAATAACAGTGTCACAATTTAAAACTGGCGCAACCATTTCATGGTCAATTAAAACTACTATTTGTTCAGCTTGCTCTTGTCAAATTTAAGAATTCCTCACCAATGGCTTAAAAGAGGACCGGACATTAAAATCAACACCAAACAAATTTATAATGTCAATAGCCTGATGTTATCAGCTGATGTTAAAACAAAGACTAAATGGTGTAAACCGGCAGAATCTTATAATAACATGAGTTGCACGATTTTACACATTTCAACTTGCCAGTAAAACAGGAGGCATCTGGAATCAATTATACACTTGCAACTGAGAAAGAGGAAATATTTGTGGGTATGAAATTGCCTAGGAAAGTATTTCAGAAACCACAGGAGCACTTTTAAGGGTCCCAAGTTTAGTGCAAATACACAGGTAGCAGTGGAGCCTGCAGTGGAATCCATGTTATTTATTGCAAGTTTTTTAAAACATGAAACAAGTTAACCGACTGCATACCCTTCTTTACGGGAAATAAACATTATAGTTTCTTTACCAGGAATCATCAAACAGGTCTGCACATATTGGACGTACAGTTTACATGTGTGTGGTTATATAGGGCTGCCATGTTTTTTTCTTTTTATTGATACTATCCTTGTTTAATGTGTTGATCATCGGCCAACAAAATCAAAGAAACACTTGCATTCTCCGGGTAGATTGATTTTGAATGTGGAAAAGTTAACAAATTGTGGAGCACCACATTATTACCCAGTGATAGAAAAACATTTTTAACAATTAAAAGAAAGAACAAAGCAGTTCTAATAGTTCAAAAAAAAGAAATAACAAAAATAGTTCTTACAGGTAAATAATGAAAACAAAAAGGTTTTAAAAGTTTTAAAAAAGAAGAAAGTTTAAAAAGTTAAAAGGAAAGGGATATTTGTTTAATAATTCCCTAACACATTGTTTAGGACTAGTATTACATCTTAAACATGTGTCAAAACTAAGAGCTTGGTGAAAATTTGAGAAATGGAGATTTAAACATTTCATGAAAGCCAGATATTTGCTTTTCAAAACAGCAAAGGAAATTATGAATATTTTAAAAGATAAATTTTTGAAATTCTAAAACAGAAAAAAAACAAATTTACATGTTTGATGTAAACAATTATGTCATTCCTTTCAACATGATAATCACCGGAAGTTAGGAATTACATTTTTAAAATGTTCTTAGAAACTAAGTAAGGAATTACATTTTAAAAATGTTCTTAGAAACTCTGTAACGCCTTGCATGGATTACAAAAACTTTGTTGGATTAACTAAAAAGTTATATTTATGTTTATGCAAATAAACAAACAAAAATCAATGTTTGAACACATTTTACCTATATTTATGTTTTTTGCTTTGTGAAACATCTTGTATTTGTTCATTGACAAGCAAAAATGTCTGCCAGACTGGGTCACACATGGAGTTGTAGCACATGGAGTTGTAACACATGTTACACAGAATGAAACAAACCCTGCTGTCACATTTATCATACTATCTAGGTCACTCTTCAATTAATTATATGCTATTTTATACACTTTCCACAAAGAAAAACATACCATAATAATATACTAATAATAAATGATTTATTTCATGAGTTTAACACAGCCATTTTATAAGTATTGTATGACTGTATAGATTTTTTTGTTAACCATTTTAATATAATATTTTATAACTAAATATTCTTATGTATTAAAATTGTTCAGAATTGCATAAATCTGAACAATAACAAAACAAGACAGAATAAAAGAAAATAATTATATCAAATCCGAGTCCAGATGTCTTTGTTCCCATGGTGATTTAGAAGACCTATTTGTATGAATCATATTTAAAACACACCCAATTCCACCTCATTAGCGCAGGTAGCAGACAATGACATGGAGAGAACCCCCAGGTTATAATGGAGGGATAAACTCAATGCAAGGAATAGATGGCAAACGCCTACACAGCATGCCTAACAATGGCCATCTTGAAAGAAAAGGTGGCCAATGTTAATCCATTTGACCGCAACATCATCAATAAAGCTCATTTTACGCAGGTATCACATAAATAAAGGGATTTTCATAAAAGAGTAAGCTGGAGATAATGTTGGGGTGTCAGTTGGGTAATCCAAGAATCCATCATGAACTGCGACACAAGGCCGACTCATTTCAGACAAAGAACACTGCGGAGAAACTGCATAAAAGTGATTTCAAGTGTTGACGAGTGACCAATCTCTGGCTTTCTGTTTGCTTGGTGATACAATCACAGAAATAGATAGTCATCAGACTTGTCCAAACAAAATGATTCAACATCAAAGACCACCCGAGATGACCCATTGATGTGAAACAGTCATTTAGATAGGTTTTTATCTCAGGTAATATGATAACTGTGATATTACATTGTAGTCTTTAATATACATGTTCTGTACCACAGCATAACAAAATAAACAGTTTATATATGTCAGTGATGTGAAACATGTAAATATGTTTAATCTAAGGTAATCAGATAACAGTGTGGTGGTATCAGCATAGCTATGTTTAATAATATCCAGTGAATTTTGCATCATAGAAAAAATTAAATGTTGCCCTACAAACTAATTAGTTTTAAAAAATGTATTCAGTCTACCTTAAAATAATGAAAACCAAAAACTACAAAACATATTCTTGTGTACATGTGTATTGTGATAAGTTTTTATTTGTTTTATCAAGCAATCAATTATAAATTTAAAGAAATTATATCTAGCCTCAATATTTTATAAAGACTGAATAAAGGTTTACATTTAGTATGACTAACTTGATCAGTTTAAATCCTTAAAATCCTTAATACTACAAGGATGTCCAACACATGCCATCGAGAGAACACACTCTTGGCCAACACCGACAAACTTTTAGAGACAAGCTATGGGTAACCAAAAGTGAACTAATTTCACCACACAGTTCATCAGGAAAATAAAAATCCTGATCTAATTAAGAGCTATAAACTACAGTATTTGAATGCAGAAAAAGAAGACTAAAATTTTATAAACATAGGGGTCCTGGTAATGCTGACAAAATATCAATCATCAAAGCGAAATTATTAACTCTAAACACATGGTCATATGGTTTAAATTGTAAAATGTACAAACATCCTAAAACTGCTAATCAAGTTAAATATGCTCCACTATCATCAGAGGCTTGGACACAGCCATTATGAAATCTTAGACGTCACAGATGTTTTAAAATATAAACTGGACTAACAAAACTCTGCACAGATGTTTTAAAACACAAACTGGACCGACAAACTCGGTACAGTGAAGACTGCCACTTAGAAACAGCAATACTCCTGAGAAAACATACACACAAGTGTTGCATTGATTAACTAAATAGAAAGTGCATGTCCAGCTTTCACATCTGGTTAAAACACATTAGTAGGTGGATATACGCATTAACAAATAGCATATACTCAAACATATCTATAACAATCACCTAATGGACTTACAAAATGTGCCTGTTAGAACTGGGAAGATTTTTAACACGCTTACATCTCATATGTAGCCATTGGAACAGAAACAGGAGAAATTATTTATGTGCTTATATTACAAAAAGTGTTCAAGCATCCCACTCCCGTGCACAGCCTCTCAGGAAAGAAAGGCATGGCTATTAAGGTCAAGGTCAAGTTGTTTAACATCTTATGTTCAGAGCCAGGCTGTTATATCAGACGTGTGGCCATTAGAGATGGGTGTTTTTATATACCAGCCTTGTACTATCATTGGGATAACACCAATCAAAAGTTTTAACATCTACATTCAGAACAAGCTGTTATAGCAGACGCGTATCTTGAGTCCTGGTTATGACATCAGCCATCTCCGTTGTTCAAGACGGTACACTCCGACATATCAGAAGTAGTTTTTCTAGACAAGAGTCTGTTATAGAAGGAGTATTGTATTACCTCTAAAATGTGTCACAAACACCACACCCCTAATAGCTGGTGATTAAACGGTATACTAGGGTGTCATCAAACATTCCTTCCCTTACAACTTGCACATTATCACAACAAAAGTTCTTGATTGTTCACTTTTACAAGATTACAGGTGTAACATGGCTAATAAATCTGGTGTTAAAATGCTGTGACTGAATGGGTTAAGTCAGTGCAGTACAGAAGTAATTTTATTATGTAATAGTGGTTTAAAAGAATGCTGTGTTCTTCAGTAGGTAAGTAGAGAGAAGGAAGATGAACGGAGACACTAATGACTGGGTAGAAGACATAACAACAACCTGAGAAGAACTGCTCTCAGTCACCATACCCTTTTGCATGAACCTAAAACCAAACTGCAAGCACTGCTTTAAACTGGGACACGTTTACTACCAAATAATACTGGTTTATCACTCATCAACAAAACCTAACCACAAAGGAGTGAACATTTGATGTCAACCTCAAAAACCTGACACCATCCAGTGGATTTTACACCTTCATTAAAATAATGTAGGATCAATTCTTTATTCAGCGCTGTCTCAAATTATAAATCAGACACCTGGCTCTGTCGAGAGGTGCTAAACAACAGAAAGCTTTGTGAAGCTAACAATACAGGGTAGGTAGATCTACCATAGCATTAAATGTACTATCCTATAGTTAATGGTAAGAAATTATCTGTTCCAACTAGTGCTCCACAACTAGTTCAACAAAGGTCATCGTATGTACTGTCCTGTCTATGGGTAAGTGCATATAAAAGATCCCTTGCGGCTTATCAAAAAGAGTAGCCTATGTGGCAGAAGTGGGTTTCCCCTAAAATGACCATATGAATGATGTCAATGTGTTCTAGTAGCGTTGTTAAATAAAACAAACTTTACTTTGGTAAGAAATTATTTATATAAAACTGTATTTTGAAAAAAAATCTATCCAAAAATACACAAATCTTGGTTATTCCATTGCTTACATAAACTGCCACTGCTAGTGCTAGGTGAATGAATGCAATGTTGAAATAATTTATGAATTAAGGTTAGAAGATAAGCAATGCAAGAAATTCTTGTAAAAATATCTTTAGAAAAAAGCTATCCACTAGAAAAATTCCCATTGATTACATTAAAAAAAGAAGTAAAAAGAAGATTTTTACAGTTGGGATAATTTATGAGTCTAGACCCCCAATGCAAGATATAATGTTTTGCATTGCCTACCAAATATAAATTGTCTTTTAATTAAGAAACAACCATGCTATCCCCTAAAAACAGGATCCTAGTATATATTCTGTTTCCAGTTTAGTATTTATTTAAAACTGACTGCTGAACACAGATGCATGGTATCCCCTAAAAACAGGATCCTAGCATACATTCTGTTTAGTGTTTATGTAAAACTGACTGCTGAAAATAACTGTGTACAATTGAGATAATTTATGAGAACTGAGGTGAGATAGCATGCTAGGTGGTCATTTTGTCATGACCGGAACCCAATGAGTTGAATTATTTAGTCTTGCTCTAGGTCCTCCCTTTGTGGTTGCATGCCAATGAGACTCGATGTGCCAGGTGTCGGCCAGTTACAAGGATCAATTAGGGACGCACAATCGAGGATAAATTTGGATGAGTTGTTTGTCAAATAGCTGCAAGTAATTAGAACACTCAGCTTTGCATGTGCTTTTGATAGGATTATAAATGAGAAATGTTCAGTTCCCTGTGAGTGGGATGTAGCTCAATCGGTAGCATGTCTGCCTGTGAAATAGTCAGTCATCGGTTCAATCCTTCTCAGTGGACCCATCTGCAGTTTGGAATATTTTCCGTTCCAATCATTGGCCATTGTATGTGCTATCCTGTCTGTGGAAAGTGGATATAAGAGACCTCTTGCTGCTTAACAAAAATAGTAGCCTATGTGGCAGCAGTGGGTTTCTTCTAAAGAAATGAGTTAGAATGACCATATGAATAACGTCCACTAGCTGATTATAAGATGAAAATGAACAAACTTTATTTATAAGATAAAAATGAACGTGCTCCATTGGCGTCATTAAATAAAACAACGTTTACTTTACTTTAGTTCCCTGTGAGACGGCAATCCAATGCATCATCTCGTCTCTTGCTCGTACGATGTAGCTCACCTGCAGAACATTCATCCATCATTTAAGACATCCGACTCAAGTAAAAAGTTACATACAATCGATTCTTCTAACGATTAACATCCATTGGTTTTTTACCATTCCCATCAATGATTTAACATCCATTGTTTTTATACCATTCCCATCAATGTTCCATCAGTAACTGGTATCAAGGAATTTGTCAGAATCTTATCTGTAGGAAAATCCATTCAAATGACTTGTTACTGCTAATTAAAAAAATAACAAGTGGAAGCAGTGGGTTTCTTCTTAACCCAGTGTTTCAATTCATGTAAGATGCTTGATATAATCAATAGTTTTAACACACTTAAAACAAATTACTGCACATTTATTAAAACATTCTCATTTTGTATTGGTTTATAAGTTATGTACTAGTATTACAATCAAATTTCAATACAGATTTTCTTGGGACCAACAAAAACACAGAAATTAGACAAATGGTTTAGACAGTGTTCACTGTATATAGAAGATCCAACAGTGTTCATTGTAAGAGTAGTAGTTTACTGTATTGGCTTAAATCTCTTCTAAATTTTCAGTTTTGTTTTAGAGAAAACCCACTTCTGCCACAAGTAGTAAAAGGTCTTTCATATGAACTTTTCCACAGACAAGACAGCACATACCACATCCTTTGATGAACTAATTGTTGACCACTGGATAGAATGCAAAATAGCACACACTACCAAAGTCAGGTATGTGTATCAAAGTAAAGTTTGTTTTGTTTAACGCCGCCACTACAGCACATTGATTTTTATCTTATCATCGGTTATTGGACATCATTCATATGGTAATTTTTACAGGAAACCTGCTACTGCCACATAGGCTACTGTTTTCAATAAGCAGCAAGGGATATTTTATATGCACTTTCCCACAAACAGGAAAGCACATACCACAGCCTTTGATGAACCAGTTGTGGAGCACTGGTTGGAACGGAAAATAGCCCAAACAGCAGGATCAATCCAACTACCAACCGCTTCAAAGGTGGGCACGCTACTGACTGAGCTACATCCCGCTCCTGGTATGTGCATCAGTGTTACATTAAATCTATAAACAATGTACTGGGCAAGAGATTGCAAAAATCAAACAAGACTCGCATGTATTGAGATTCTCCGAGAGATTCCTGCAGATTTTACAAAAGATTCCTGCCGATTCTACCGAGATTGCTGCATGAGCTGTCACAGAGCTGCACATATCCCATTAGCAACACACACTTCAAAGACAACATCTGTAGGGACGGCAACTTCCACACAGAGATGAATTCGCATGCACGCACCACGTGGCAACGGCAGCAACATGTGCTAATACCTCCCGATGTGACAACAACCTGTGTTTATAATATTATGACATGATGTATGTAAACATGGCAATCATGGGATAAAAGGCTGCTGCAAATCTACGTTACTGTATGTTATAGAGAAGCACAGCATGTTCATGAATAAACATGAGAGTGCCAGAGTCGTAATAGCTGATGAATATATAATTAAATCAGTAAATAATTCTTCACATGAGTACTTAGATAGCTTTTTACTTCATAATTTAATCATGAACACATATATTTGCTGGCTTCAGACATGTATTTTCAGTTTACAATTACTTTTTTTTAATTCACCAAATGTTGGTTAGTAACTGGAGGTTGACTTCTTTATATAAAAAACTAAACAGTGATTTTCTGTGTTAGGCATAAATAATTGTATTTATGATATATTCTTCAGAAAAATCCCACTGCTTACACATAGGCTGCACTTTTTAATAAGCACAAGGTTTTTTATATGCATTTTTCCAAACAGGATGAATAAATTATATTCTTTTATAAATAAGATGTGGACCAATGGCTGCAATGGAAATAACATCTTTACCAATGCAATTTTACTTACCACTAGAGCACATTGATTTTTATCTTATCAACGGCTATTCAACATCATTGATTGAGAACAAAGTAAAGTTTGTTTTAATGACACCACTAGAGCACATTGATTTTTATTTTATCAGCGGCTATTGGACATCATTGATTGAGAGCAAAGTAAAGTAAAGTTTGTTTTAATGACACCACTAGAGTACATTGATTTTTATCTTATCAGCGGCTATTGGACGTCATTGATTGAGAACAATGCTTCGTGTAATTACAAACTAACAACTAAACCTTTGACACTCCATCTGGTGATTAGCTATCTGAGTAAATAAAAATACAACAATTTTACACACAGTTGTAATGTGAGTGACATGTCAATCCATCGATGCTAATGGCTCACAAATTGTTTGCCCGATTATGAAGCATGATGGGTAATTTGCATACAAGACCTGGCAAATGATATGGCGCTGTTAATGACGTGCTGATCTCACCTTGAGACGGCAGTGCTAGATTAGTGTGAGTCATTACAGACGTGGGGAACAATGACACGCTGGACTCAGGTGCCGTCTGCGAGTCACGGAATAAATCTCATTTTCTCCTCACATTCATGATGCTTCATTACACAAGTTAAATTATCATGTCTATCTTTCACAATTTATTTCTTTTCTTTCTAAACACAAAACAGACAGAAAGGCTAAGAATGTTTGAAAAAAAATTAAAGTTAATATACGTGTGTATTGTTAGAAAAAAAAAAATTCTGCCAGGGAATTAAAACTCGTTTTTCTTTTGATTAGAGAATCCATGTATTGATGAAGTTTTTAGATTAAAAAGGAAAGGAATGTTTTAGTAATGAAATAAATTAAAGTTAATATATTATTTAAATTAAATGAATGACTTATTATAAAATTTATAAAATGAAAACTTGCCCATTCAATTTCTCATCTCCTCCTGGGTAGGGCATCCGGAAGACCGGATGCCGTGCCCAGGAAGGGCATGCTTGAACACTTTTGTGATGTAAGCACGTAAAAAATATTTCCAGTCCATTCAATTTCTGGCATGGTTTTAACAATTTAAAAATATAGTTTCTTTTGATTAAAGAATCAATGTAGTGATTAGGTTTTGAAATGATCCAATCGAAACTGTATAGAGATGACAGACAATGGATCGGTGATGAATGCATCCTACACAATTATCAGACAATTTCCACTGACAACTGGCACAGCAGATTTAGAAAGCTTGGAATATTTTGTGTAAAAAACAGAAAGGCTGTGGTTCAAATTGGATTAGTCAGTGTGTAAAACAATACAGATACTATGAATATTTTATTTTTAAATTAAATCTTCTACAATGCATTATCAGAGACTAAATTAATAAAATGCCTAACTGTTAAAAAAAACAGTCACAGCATATGAATTGAAACGTTAATCCCAGCTTCAATGTTTGTTCTTCTTGACCAAACGATCGTTAAAAATCTCTTCCAACTCTGAAGATGGGCACACACAACAAACACAAATGTCTGATTAATAATTTTCTGCCTATTGTCGCGGATTCTTTGAAATGAGATCGTGGCAGAGTTGTGTTGGCTTCTTGGTCACGTATTATGTCGCATCTGTCAGCCCTCAGCGTGTTCACTTCATGCATAAAAGACTCCAGCCCATAGCTAGCGACAAACCTGTAATTATTGATTTTAGTTTACATCCTGACAACTTTGTCATCCCGCCATTAGCTCTGACAAAGCAAAGCCCCGTATTCCGTGCATCTGCTCGCTCATCTGTCTGTGCAGAAGTGAACAAGCTCGCCAGGCTCTCCCAGGCTCCCCAAGTCTTACAGCTCTCCCACACTGCTTCAATTCACTGAGCTGGATGGCATTTGGAATTACCAATTTGTAAGACATGTTACATTCCCTGACCACAAATGATATGAGAGAAACTGAGATATTACATTAAGAATTTTGGTTGTGGAATGATAGTGTGGCACGCACATCTCCAAACAACACTAGTATTAAACAGCATGACTTCCGTATTAGATGCTATAAAGTCTTTTGTTGTAGGATGAGCCTTAACACCAAATTAACTTTTTTAGTGCATGAAAGGATTTCTACAAGCTGCCTAGCTTAGACGAGTGGTAAGTCACATCCGTTTATTCACCACCACACAAAATCACTTAGCTGGCAAAAAGCTTTCAAATTTCATCTTTGAAATTACATTAGGTATAATTTATAAGGGTTTTTATTTATAATTTATTTCTTGTCTTATAATACACACAAAACATCAGAAAATTAAAAAAGGATTTTAAATTTTACTTTTGATATGAAATTAGGTATAATTTATAGGTTTTTTTTTATAATTTATTTCTTGTCTTATAACTTATAATACACACAAAACATCAGAAAATTAAAAAAGGATTTTAAATTTTACCTTTGAGATGAAAATACATATAATTTATAGTTTTTTCTTTATAATTTATTTCTTGTTTTATAACTTATAATACACACAAAACAGTAGAAAATTAAAAAAAAGTATTTTAATTTTATCTTTGCGATGACATAAGGTATAATTTATTATTTTCTTTTTAATTTGTTTCCCCTTATAACCCAAGACAAAACTATTATATACCAATTCAACAAAAGCTTTGTTTTTTCTTGATAGTTTTTTTTAAATATAATAACATACTGATGATATACATTAGAAGAATGATAACAAAATATTTGAAATACCACAAACATAAATACATGTATATGAAAATTCATGTACATAAAAAAAAGTTTAAATTATAAGTTTCAAATAGGCTGAGATTTTTTCATCAAAAATTTTTCAATGTAATAAAATGGACGCCATGACATATGCCAGAACTTCTTTTATTGAAAGGAATTCTGAAGAAAATAATCTCATCCTATTTAGGACAAAAACTGAAACTTTTTTCTGTACATGAATTTTCAAATATACTTGTATAATATGTTTGTGTTTTCAAATATTTTCTGGTGTAAGTTCTGGCGTATGAAATGGTGTCTATTTTATTTTATTGAAAGGAATTCTGATGAAAGTAATCTCAACCTATTTAAGACTTAAAAATTGAAAAAAAAAATCTGTACATGAATTTTCAAATAAACATCGTATATGTTTTTGTTTTTTCTAATATTTTCTTGTCTAAAATAGACAACATGACATACATCAGAATTACAAACTATTTGAAATAACACAAACATAGATATGAGAAAATAAACGTGGACAATTTTAACTTGTGTTGAATACTGACAGGATGTTACCAGAAGAGCTGGAAGAGAATATTGTTTATGTTTAATTATGAGAGTCAGACATCTTGCTACCTTGTTCCAGTAATGCAATACACAGACACGTCAGAACATACTTGTGTCAAAAATATTCAAAATTCAACACTCAAGTCAAAAAGGTCAAAATCGAATGGGTTTTTAATGGAAGAGACACAAACTTTGGAGGAAATAAATACTTTTATTATTTTTACAGATATAGAATAAATGTGGCAGGAAGTTTTCCTTATGATCAGCATTACACAAACATTTCCATTTGACCCTTGAGCCTATTTTTTTAATACAAAAAGTAATAATATTTTCCCAAAACAATTAAAATTATGCACTTTGATCTCAGGGGATTTTTTGTATCATAGCTTTTGAACTAGCAGTCAGGTCAAGTTGTTTAACGTCTATGTTCAGAGCAAGGCTGTTGTAGTAGTTTATAGTTCTAATTTATACTAATATATTCATACAAAAACAGATTCCTCTAACTCTAATAACATACATGTTGTTAAAATTTCCTAGGTGCATACATATTGTTTCTATTACCATTAAATTTGTATGAACAAAATTAAGACTTTTCAAAATCCCTCTACTTAGGAAGATTACTGTAAGGTGGTGATTCGAGGTTCTACAATCCCAACATGAACAATTTTCTGGGGATAATAAAGAATGTGGTGGAAAAAAAATCCATCTAGTTTTTGAAAGTGTTAAAATGAAAAGCATAAGAAATAAAGTTGCATGTAATGAGTGCAATGATTCACTGCTTGGTATGTTTAAAGAACAATGTTTTTCTCCACACATACACATATCATACTGACTAATATTGTATTCTTTTAAACATGGAATGTTTGAAACAATTAAGTTTATCTTATCTAATCCTACTGTACTGTATAACCATCGTACATTTAAAAAAAACAGAAAGAAAAATATGACATATTCAACAAACATATTTGTAATTATGTGTGGGAGCTACATGTTGAAACTTTGTAAAACAAAACAAAGAAAAATATGACATATTTGATAAACATAATGTAATTGTGTGTGTAAACTACACTTTGTAAAAATAAAAGAAAAATATGATATATTTGATAAACAGAAAGTAATTGTGTGTGCGAGTTACACTTTGTTCATTTGGTACATATTTAAAAGCGTTTTTGTAATTTTATGATGAGTTATGAAGACTTTGATCATGGTACATGGCTGTCTTCTTGTATCTTGACATGTTTACAGTGTTCTGTCATCCACTGTCTGCCAGTCTGCCTGGCCGGTGTGTAAACAATGCCTCTGTGCAGAAAACAATGTTGAAAAACACACAAAAACCAACATATGGTAACTCTTATGTACCTGCTTTGCAAGATGAGATTCTGGCTCAACTAAATAGCTTATCCAATTTTGTAACCACAGTCAGGACGTTCTGTATAGTGTTTGATTTCCACTCACTTAGCAAGGAATCAGGTTTTATAAACAAGAAATAAAGCTTATTATTAACATCGTCACTGTAATCACAGCATATTATTAATTATTATTAAGATATGATGTTTTTTAAATATTGTGTATAACCAACATCAAAGCAAATATACCATAGCCTTTGTTAAACCAGTTATGGAACCACTGGCCAGTGCAATTGGAAACACCTACCCATTGAGCCTTGTGGAGCATTCAGTCTGGGTTGGATTCGATATCGAGGTTAAAAATCCCATGACTCGACAGAGATTCGATCTCAGTACCTACCAGCCTTAAGTACAATAGTGTAACCACTTGGCCACGGAGACCGGTTGATCTTTAGTTTGTTCCACTTTCCTTTTATTTGGTTGCAGAAATAAAAGCCATTGTTTGGATGTGGTTGTGGAAAGCTATTGTTGGACCTCTTGACTTGGCAAATATTGGAGTCCACTGTGAACAAACACGGCATCCCATGATCACCCAATACAAATTCTAGTCAGGTGTGTAGAGACAGCAAACCAGCCCAAACTTAAATCTTACAACAACAACTCAACAATCATTTCACCAATTAAACCAGCAAGCAGCACTAGTCTACATGTCCGACAAGTTTTTCACTGAATTACCATTTGATACTTGCATTAAAAATATCTACAGCACAATACACGAATGTTTAGTATGATACAGTTCTGATATCTGGTATCCAACATTAAAATCCAGTATGAAACATAACAACCACAGAATGGTAAGGAAGAGCTATGTGAAACATAACATACTAGTACACAGAATGGAATGGAACGAAAAAAGGTTTAACGTGCTTACATCACTAAATAAGTGTTCAAGCATGTCCCTCCTGGGTACGATGTCCGACAATGTCGGACACCCCCTACCCAGGAAAGGAGGTCAGAATGGTAAGGACAGATATCAGATGGACAAACCTGACAAAAGCCATGTTCTATTTATGATAATGATAATGGCATAGAAGTGTTCAGATCAAAGTGAATGCTTGGAGCACACAACAACAGAAAGTATGTGACAGGGACACAGAAGTGAAGTGATACGACTATAAGATTCTTCCTGACAGCACACGACCGTCATCTCACATCATGCGCACGCCTCACTGCTCAAAGGATCTTTAATATTTTAAATTTCTCGCAGGTGTGCACACCAACAACGATGGACAGAAACTCAACATAAAAATCAAAGCACTACAATTTTACAGACATGACCCTCGAGATCTTTTTGAATATTTCATTAATTTTTCACAAAGGATGATTTCTAACGACAAAATCCATAACTGTGCTTCAATTGTACGCATTGTGTTCACATGGTAAGAGCATGTAATAGAGAGCATTGCTTTATGATAAAACTAATATGCATGCTGACCATGGTATACTCACAACTGTCCATGTAACCCCGGGCCGGCTCGTCACACAGCACATATACGGCACATCCCAATCATACAGATGAGTGGCAACCAGCTCATTATTTAGTATGACCCCCCCCCACACACACACACACATACATCCCATACAGAGGAGTGTTAACTTAAACCAGGTGCAATTTTCATTTAAACTAGATTTAGAGTCGAAATAATTTAAAACTGCATTTTTAAATAGTTAGAAATATGTCATTTTTAACCATGAAAAACCTTGTCTACATATACAATAACTAAAACCCAGTATGTTTGTGTGGGGGTTTTGATGAAAGTAAAATGTCCAGTATAGGCCTATATGATTGTGAAGTGTTTGAGAGTTGGTTATTTGTGGAATTACAGTCACAGTTTTGTTCCAGTAAATGGATCTATTAAAGTACATTAAACCTAAAAGATACATGAAAAGATATTTTTTAATTTACCATAATAATGTAAGAAAAATCATTACAATGTATTGAATAGCTCTATTGATCCAACTCACATCTGGCTAAATAATTACATATCTACAGTTTTCTGAGATGAAGAAAACAACTGAACTATATCAATAATGCTGTATAAATTAACCTAAATGTAATATTTCATTAATTTGGATAGTGTGTGTCTTGGTATATTACACAAAAGATAAAAATCTTATTTAATTCTCAACACTGAAAGCTTACTGAACACAGGAAATGAAATTTAAAAACTAAATAGACAAGTTGGTTCCCTGCCAGTGTTGGTGCTACGTTGAGTTTGTCATTATGTACAGGGGAAGAATTAATCACAGCAATGTCAACACCATTGGTTATTACGCTCACAAGCTAATTTTAATTTCAAGTAAATGCCCATAAGGCTGACTACATTTTAAACATGGCTGAATATAAAACATAACTAATGCCTATAGGGCTGACTTCATTTTAAACATGGCCGAATATAAAACATAACAAATGCCCATAGGGCTGACCAGATTTTAAACATGGCCGAATATAAAACATAACAAATGCCCATAGGGCTGACTACATTTTAAACATGGCTGAATATAAAACATAACAAATGCCCATAGGGCTGACCAGATTTTAAATATTGCAAAATATAAAACCATACTGTGTCAGTTAGATTAATATAAACTATAAAAACTAGGAAAATGGACAATTCAAATATTAGAATCTGGATATTTTGTTATAAAATTTGATTGCTAATAATAATTATAGATAACAAAGACTAAGAAAAGTGAACTTATTAATAAAATGATAATGTCAGTATCTAAATACATTGTTATAACTAATGCTGTTATAAACAGAGTTCGATCTAGCAACTTTAGTTGTAGGTCAGGTAACGGGGTTTAACATCTATGTTCAGAGCCAGGCTGTTATAGCTGTAAATGAGTCATAATAATTTAAACATTTTAAAGATCAGAACAAAATGTTTCATTGGTGGTGAGAATATATTTTAACTTTAGATGTAAATGAGTCATAATAATTTAAACATTTTAAAGATCACAAGAAAACATTTCATTGGTGGCGAGACTATTTTAAAACTTTAGCTTTAGAGGTAAATGAGTCATAATAAATTAAACATTTTAAAAATCAGAACAAAATGTTTCATTGGTAGTGAGAATATTTTTAAACTTTAGATGTAAATGAGTCATAATAATTTAAAGATCACAACAAAATGGTTCATAGATGGTGAGAATATTTTTAGTTTGCAGACTGCACTGAACAACACTGAATTATTCCTTAAATCTGACAAGAATATTTGCATTCTGGAAAGAAGCTGCTCAACCCTTGATCAATACCATCATCCATCGCAAGATGACATTCAAGTGTCCTTGCAAATCCCACAGATCATCTTGTTTTGGGTTGCTCGTCACACGACACAGTTTCTACATAGTGAGAACAAGACGGTGGTACAGAAAGATGGTAGGAAAGCAATCTGAGCAGGTCATTTATGCAGACACTTTATTCCAGTGGTTTCCTTGTGTTTCTTCTCATCCTGCGTCCAAATTTAGCACCTAGGTTCGATGTTTACCAAGATTGTCGTGTCATAGATACACAAAGACCGCTAACTCCTCAACACAGACAGGTTGTTTTTCAACACTCATCACACAGATGGGCAGAATGGAGCCAAATGTATGAGTGCTTTGATGGCCGAATTTTATTATTGACTCATACTCGGTTTACCTTTTTATGTGATATTTCTTTTGTTGAGTCTATGAGTTTATCACATTGTAAGAAATACAGGTGCAACACAGGCTGGTTGTTTAGAGGATAGTTTAGCATGGAAATGAGGGCTATCATTAAAATACACATCAAAGAATGGTACAAGTATATTAATAAATACTTAACGTATTTCAGTATGACACTTCATTTACAGAGGATTCTTGTCCAAACTGAAACTCTGTGAGACCAAAATCATATGTCCTGAATACCTGGTAGCCTTACTGTTTGACTAATGGCTAATCAAATTTTTTCTTAAACATCTGTCTTATGCAAAGAAATAGTTTCAACAAACAGTAAAAAAATATTAAATGTTAAAAATCAATTTTGAATTTTTTTATCTGGATTAGAAAGGTTTCTGAATTAAGACTGGAGTTATCTAAGTTAGTTTTTTTTCTCTCTCTCTCTCTCTACTTTGTACACAATTATAACAGCATTAACAAAGAAAATAACTTTTAATACATTTTAACAGCAACCGTGGCATCAACACATCTGTAACAATTTAAAAATGCTAATTTATTCACTGGAACGGTGACAACATTCTTGATAATCAGCTGTTTTGTAAAAAAATTGATTAGAAAAATTAAAATAATGAAAGCTGGGCTTCCTCTGACAATGCAGCTTGGGAAGAAGCTTCGTTCTGATTGGAAGTTACAGCTAGAGCAAATCTTGCCTTTCATAGAAATTAATAGTTGTGCAGCGCTGAGAATATAGCATTGTGTGCAGGTGATGATCAGATTACAGGAAAACAATGCTATCTTCCTATCAGCACCAGACATTACAGCAGACATTACAGCAGACAGTCTGAGGAAGTGCCAGTAATTACCAACAAATGACACTTTGTTTGTTGCCAATGATAACCAGAAGCACCTCTCATCTTAAAATTGTTTTTTCTTTGTGTCATCATACTATTATGAATCGAGGAATGGTAATGTGTGACAATTTCTGGTAATGTCTATATCAAAGAGAATTTTAAAAGATTTTACAATTAATTCTATCTAGGATGCAACTTTGGACTTTGATGTGAGAGTGTTGGAAGATGGAATTTGTATGGGTTTTGAGTGTTGGCCTCATGTTTAAACTTTAAAGTTAAAATATAATGTTAATTAATACCTATGCAAAAAAAGCAATAAAACCTGAATTTAATAATGAACCCGGTGTAACTATCACACTCTAAATTCATATTAAATGACAGGAAAAATACTTTGAGGGATATCAAAACTGTGTATAAACACATCACATTGATATAAGCTAATCCACATGTCAAATCCTATCCCATGACAGTACTGAATCAGTCCTATTCAAGTTAAATGGTGAAGTAAAGGAAAACCTATGAACAGCACATAAAATTCAGTAACGTTGCTGCCATTTGATTTTCACATCAAGCAGAGTAGAAAAAATCACAGTCATGCAGCCAGATGTTAGCTTCTTTCATCACCCAATCGTTGAACTTGCATGCATAAAGTGAAACTTAAACTGCTCTTTTACCAGCACACGGCTCACACACGGAGCAAACGCTCGTCTGTGCTACCTATTGTTGCATTCAAGATAACCAATGCTGCTACCTTAAGTTTATGGCTTCCCAACAATAATATAAAAAGTTTATGTCGTCTGGAGAAAAAATAGCCCAATGTGTTCAGTGTGAAAGAGTCTGGCAGGACTATATATCTGATATATTGTCCAACAAGAATAAGTTTGTGCTTGTAAAGAATTTTTATTGAATTTTGTGAACAGAAGCAAAGAATTTTTCTCAGCATCCAGCAAATGGCTCAAAAGTCGGCACTTTTTTTAGTGAACTAAACTTGAAATGCAGTATAACCTGTCAAAATGAGTATCTGTAAGAACTTTAAATTAGCTATGACAATCAGCAATGTTGCAGTCATTTCAATTCCACACACTATTTTTGGCCAGGATCATTTTCTCTTACAATATTTTATTTTTACTGTTGAAAATAATTTTCCTGTCTCAGATGCGGTGGATAAAACCATAAACTGCACCATGGAGAGGTGTATGCTATAACAGCCTGGCTCTGAACGTGGAAGTTAACATGTCCTGTTCTGTTGAAAATAAATTATACTGTGAAATAAAAAATAAAAAATTTGAAAGAAAAGATGTTTGCAACATTATTTGAAGAAACGAATACAGGCAAATAATATTAAACTTTATAGAAGCCATATTTGTTTATAGCCATTATTATAGAAACTGTATAATCCAGCATTCTGTATAATCCAGCATATTTTGTTGGTCCCACATAGATCTGGTTTAGACAATGAGTTAACATGTGTATGCTATTTATTTAATATTAGACAACTAATGATATGGGTTAAGTTAAATTGCATCTGTTTGTAAATCTGTATCTGCAGCAATTATTTGCTTTGTTAAACACAATTAGACTTATGGCTTGTTTCCTGCCAGCATTGTCTGCTCTGTCAAGACTTGGAGCTACCCAGACGAAGGTTCATAAAGGTAACCAGTATAGTGCAAAGTTTTGCTTGTAATAATGAAATTCAGTGATAACAAGTATAGTGCATGTTTTCCTTGTAACAATCAAATTCATTGTGATAATCACTATATTGCAAAATGTTAACTGTAACCATCCAATTTTAATTTAGTTCACTGTATTGTACAAAACACAAACATGAAAACCATGCTGAAAAGTCTTAATTTAAAACTCTGCATGCTATTTCATCATTCATAAATTTCTAGACAGAATCTTGATATTAATAAGTAACAATATCAACTTTATATTCCTTTTTAATTAATATGAATAAAACCAGATTTTTCAAAACAAAATAATAAATTTATCTTATAATGGAGATAAAAAGCAGTTTTGTTTGTTTTATTGATGTAACAGCAGCAGACAAATGACGTGGCTAATAAATGTGGTGCCAACAAGGCGTGACCGAAACTCTTTTAATGTCTGTGTGCACCAAATACAAGAGTAACTGGACCTTATCAATTGAGATGCACTGAACTCTGCAGCATGCACAGACAGAACTTGTACAGATGAGAACAAACGTGAAGGTGGGAAAATGAATAAACTTGGGAATACACCCACATAGTTCTTCAAAGAAAATGAATTCCACTCTACAATTTTAAATGTTCAAAAATATTTTTTATATATAATAATAAAATTGTTTTTTTTAATTCATGAATTCCAAACAAAATTATTATACACCCACATGGTTCTTCAAAGAAAATGAATTCCACTCTACAATTTTCAATGTCCAAAGTATTTATTATTATTTTTTTTTTTTAAATTCACGAATTCCAAACAAAAATTATTAGTTTTTGGTTGTTGGCAAAAATATTCATCTTGGATTTTTATTATTATTATTGATACAATGGTTAGCACACTAGTGAGCCATATACGTGATAATTAATAATTATTGACTTCTCAGACCAGTTTATTACTTTAAGAAATATCAATGGCAGATTAAGCCATGGTAATTGCCTCAACAGGCTAGGGACGTTAAAATAAGATTGAATGCAATATTTTCTACAAAAACAGTGAACGGTCTAGACTGGATTCATGGGGGAGCAACAGAATGTGTTGGTTAGAAATAGTATCAGTTTAGACAATTTCCTTGTTTTTGGCTTCACAGAGAGCAAACACACAATGGACCAATAAAAGCCCATCATAACAACCTTCATTGGTTTAAAAATGGATTAATCTTGAATATAAATTCATACAGAGCATAGCCAGCAGTATAATATACAGTAAAGTTTAGTTTATTTAACAATGCCACTAGAACACATTGATTTTTATCTTATTGGGCATCATTCATATGGTAATTTTTACACATTTTTTTCAGAGGAAACCCATTGCCACCACATAGGCTGCTCTTTTATATGCACTTTCCCATAGACAGGACAACACATACCACAGCCTTTGATGGGAATGGAAAATAGTCAAAACGGCAGCTGGGTCCACTGAGAAGGATCAATCCGACGACCAATTGCTTCAGACATGCTACCACTTGAGCTATATCCCACTCCCACACAGAGCAAAGCCAGTAGTAACATACAGAGTATAGCCAGCAGTATAAATATATAGCAAAGCCAGCAGTATAACATACAGAGTAAAGCCTTGAGAAAACACCAACATACAGCTGTATGCAAAACTACTGATTGTAGAGAATTTCTTCAGATAACACTATTAACAGTAGCTTAATTTATTGTTTACGCCTTGTTATCTACAACAATGGCAAAATATGAACCATGAAAGTTTTCATCAAGATATTTGAACAAAAGGTCTCAGTTTACATGTCATAAACCCAACACAATAGAAATCTCTTCAAGTGATCTCCATAGCACATTCCTTACACTCATAAAAAATACCTTATAAACACATTTTAAAATAAAAAACTTTTATAAAATTTTAATTTAAATCACACAATGAATTTTATTTTTTATACACATTTGATGGGGGATAGCCTTGAAGATAACGTTAACCTCTTCTTTTTTTTTCTTTACAAAAATTGCAAACTCATACCCTGCCCCAAGATTATATAGGTATTTTTATGAAGATAGTGGACTCTGTCTAAACTGGACCCCCTTTAAAGTAGAATTCCGTCAAAACAAGACAAACAATTCGGTCTCAATTTGGCCATTTAGTGTAAATATAACCCCTAAACTGGACACCTCTGTAAACTGGACATTTTATTTGGTACTATGGGTGTCCAGTTTAAATAGGTTTCACTGTACACTGTACAAGAATATAAACATGTTTGAGTGAAATTATTAAATTATTAACTGTCTACAAATGAGTTAGAGATGTGTTAGATTTGCACTATTATGAAACAGTTTAAAATGTCAGATAAAAATTGAATTTGAAACTTCTGTTTCTGATTATCATAAGATTATAAATTAATCAAATACAGCTATTGTACTGGAGTACACAGTTCATAAAATCAATAACCAGGTAAAAACAAAATACCTGTGTACAAGGCTTTAAATTGTTTTGAGTAGAGGGGGATTAAGTTAAAGTAGCAGGCACCATAATGCTTTGGCATCATGTAAATACTATCACAAAAACATGGATATTAATATTTTGGCTATTCAGTGAAATCGTATCATGTAATTAGTCACAAAAAAACATGGATATTAATATTTTTGGCTTTTCAGTGAAAAGTAGCAGGTGCAGGAGGCCCCAGTACCTAGAGATCCCACCGCCCCTCAGTTTACTTTGAAAGCCTGTGTGTATTTATGTATTTTTAA
>JAUTWP010092176.1:0-12103 GCA_033042655.1 Cyathermia naticoides
GGACCCAGCTGCAGTTTGGGCTATTTTCCATTCCAACCAGTGGTCCACAACTGGTTCATCAAAGGCCGTGGTATGTGCTGTCCTGTCTGTGGAAAAGTGCATATAAAAGACCTTTGCTGTTTATTGGAAAGAGTAGCCTATGTGGCCAATGGCTGATCCAGAAATTCCCCAATAACAAGCCTAAGTGCCACAAACGTTCCCGAAAATACCCCCCGTAGATCTGCCATTGGTGGCAGCAGCGAGTTTCCTGTAAAGAAATGTATCAAATTACCATATGCTTGACGTCCAATAGAAGATAAAAATCAAATTGCTCTAGTTAAATAAAACTTTCCATTCACCCTCAATATTTCCACCCATTACAAAGACTTCTTTGAGTTTGTCACCAAAACCTGGATCAAGACGAATAGCCAGCGCAATGTTTGTCATCGGTCCCAGTATCACCAGAGTTATCTCTCCTGAAATAATTACAAATATGATCATTTTAAAATACATGTCCAAAATTAAAATTATTATTAAAACAATATTATATTTAGTTTAAATTATCATTCATATCACATTAAAAAAAGTAAGTTGGCAGGGCAGAGCTTATATATGTGAAATTATTGGTCAGGTAATGGTGCTTAACGTCTACATTCAGAGCCAGGCTGTTTATAGCAGACGCCTAAATTATTGATTAGTAAAGTAAAGTTTGTTTTATTTAACGACGCCGTTAGAGCACACTGACTTTTTTTATCTTATCAGCGGCTAGTGGACGTCATTCATATGGTCATTTTGACACATTTTAGAGGAAACCCGCTACTCTTTTCGATAAGCAGCTAGGGATCTTTTATATGCACTTTCCCATAGACAGGACAGCACATACCACTGCCTTTGTTGAACCAGTTGTGGAGCACTGCTTGGAACAGAAAATAGTAAACCTTGTTAATACCAAGTCCGAGATTAACGAGAGATGGACCCAACGTTTCTCTTGGATCCGCCACTGACGGTAAAGTTCAAAAAGAAGAAAGCGCATTACATTAAAGATAAAACAGATACTTGACATCGAGGGTATGGCTTTATTTTCCCACACACGAAGTACAAATCTAATAATGAAAGTAAAATATTTGTAACATATCGCATAAAAAACCTCATAAATAATATATTAAAGGGGCAGTGTCTGTTTTTTTAATATTTAACTATTTAGAATATATCTTGAACGTTTGTTTGATACACGCTACATTTTTCCGAGGCAAGGATTAACCCTATCATAATTAGATCACGTGAAATACACTATAAATCGGCGAAGCGACCCACCAGCTGTCCGCCATCGCTAACTCGTAGTGCTATTCACATGACCTAAATATGGTGCACCAGAACATTGCGTCAGAAAATGGAGCGTGGTGCGCATCAAACAAACGTACTAGATATATTCTAAATGGTTAAATATTTAAAAAAAAAACTGCCCCTTTAACACTAAATTATTATAACATATTCCACCGTCCTCGCCACGCTATATATTAGTTCATAGTTCAGTGGGGAGAATACACGGCAACAAACAAATCATAAATGCATGTTCCGTTGATGGTTATATGAAGAGAAGGATGAGACATTTAAATTAAAATTTTTTATTGACAAATGCATGGGGAATGTTTCAGTTTTTCTCTGTCAGATCACGACGTATTTTGGATTAGAAACACCATGTGCTAGAGGCTGGCAGTAACTAATATGCAATGGACTCTTTCTAAACCAGAATTGGTCTAATCTGGATTTCTTTTTAAACCAGCACGATTTCAAAGTTCCGTCCATCTACTGTAACTGGATAGAATCTCTCTATACCGGCTCTTTGTCTAAACCAGCATGTAATTGTAATTAATACATCTGTACATCGCCCAAACACGCCAACATGCCCGCTTCAAGTCGATCTTCTTCCATTTTGATGATCACGTTCACGACAGAGAGAAATCTATCCCATGATTCAATCACTTCCGGTGTTGCTTGTCCACCAAGCCGTTCCTCCAGAAACACACTGAACAGAGAATGCAACTCCTAAAACACAACAAAAATAGAAATAATATATTTAACTCTGCAACAGTCTGTAGAGTGGATATACATAAACATCTAGCTTGGTTTATTATTTTATAATCAACTTGTCCAAACTACATACGATCTTTAGTTTGTATGTCTGATATTTTCACAAACTTCCTGGAGACGTGTCATTATAAAGTATTACATGTCATCATTTTAGACAAAATTCCATTGGGAGCGACCTCTGGCCCTCTTGAAAGTCTACTCTAAATGGGAGCGTGCTTGAACAGTAATCTGATGGAAGCACGTGAATGCCTCTTCTTAGCCTGGCCTAGTTCGAGATAGGTCACTGTAAAGATAGAATCTGAATGTTTATGAAGAATGTTTTAAAGATTTCAGAAATTAAATTTTGTGCCAGATTGTTATTAGATTGCATAATTATACTCAACCTAAAACCGAGATGACAATTCGTTATATTGTTCAGTTATGTGAAAGTCTGTGTCAGAATTCGTGTAAATATAAAACAACAGTTGACTTAGAAGTGTTTAAGAATCATGTATACATTGTTATTACCTCAAAAGTGTTGGTAAAAATCCCTCTTCTCAGATGATTCTTCGCCATTTTCCGTACCAGGCCCATCATACATTCTACGTCATCAAGGTTGTCTACAAACGAACCAAGCGTCGACATGACGGTGGTGGCGTGCGCGCGCATCACGGAACTCTGTTCCAGGTCATCCAGCGTCTGATATCTGAACAGCTGGAAATACTCCTGTTGAGCGGGAAATCTCGTGAACAGAATCATGAACAGGGCGACGCCATTTTCCTTTTTGTTTGATCGAATCAACAACCAGCTCTTCTTGAGGAGATTTATTTGACGTCGCGTTAGTCCAGTGGCTAAATCGAGACTGTTCTCTGTATACCCCAAAGTCTTATAAACACTTTCAGTTATACCCATTGCATTGTTACATCATCATCAACAGTTAGATATGCATCAACCAGCGACGTTAAATTTACATCAAAATCAACCAGCGACGTTAAATTTACATCAACTGTCTAGTGACGTTATATCTACATCAACCATACAATGACGTTAAATGCAGTATACATCAGAGTCTCAGTGAAGTTACATCTACATCAATAGTCCATTGACCTTAGACATGGTGGGCCAAATTTACGAATCATATTTTTCTCTTACACCCGTGTAACTACGTACATTTTACAATGCTTAAACTCGTGCGTTTAACCAAAACGGCTTCGCAATTTCGGTCCGGTTTCTTTTACTAGTGACGTGAAGGACTGAATCTTGCGTGTCTTACAAATGAATTCATGTGGATGTTTGGCAAACTAACATTTATGTTTGTGTAAAAGTATTCTGCATACAAACTACATGTTTATGATATGCAGTGTACATTATGATATGCAGTGTACATGTGGATATGGAGGGGACACTGTTGGAACAATCACAGGTCATATGCAAGTGTTGGTGTTTTGTTTGCTGTGTTTTCTCTGTTTGATCTGTGGCTGGAAACGACTTACCCCCAGCTACACTGCGCTGAATAGAAACTATTTATTGTTGTAGCCTATTTGCATTCAGTTAAGAACATTAACCAACATTTAGAACACAGTAATCCGTTCACCCTTTTATCAGCGCTGGTCACCTACCTAGCTGCTAATATAAGTTTAATATGTTAATGTGAACACCTTCTATAGGTAGCGGGTCGAGGTGTAATAACTTTCACAGTGCATTGTCATCATTGTAAGAGATTTCTGACTAAACGCAAATCAAATATCATTATAATCAGGTGAAATGCATAGCGCATACGTTCAAGAGCTGCCTTACTCATGACTCGACATGATTTTGTAATTAGCACTCAAATATATTCCAAATGGTTAAATATTTTTAAAAACCAGACACTTCCACTTTAAATAATAAAGGTATCTATTAAAGAGCTGTTGACTTTTTCAGAAGGATACTACATTTGTATTTTGAAAAGTCAGAAAAAATATGTACTCGGAAACCGCTAGACTTTTCTATATCTATTATTTAATGAAAATTGTTTGGGGATATGTTTTGTTACACCATCTGATAAGACTTCTATTCCTGGCAGAGCTAAACGTGACATCTCATCTGTGTTTGATTATATACATGTTTTTAATGAACTGTGACAAAAATCTACTTCAAATGTAAGTTCAGTAAGTATAAGTCAGTAAGGCCGACGTAAATAGTGCTCAAATGAAAAAAAACAAAAGTCACCATTCTCTCTCAGTACCTACCAGCCTTAATTCCAATGGCTTAACTCGGCCACTGAACCCGGCTTGTGAATAAAACAGGATCTTTTACAGTTCATGGTATTGTTTCAGTTTTGGTGTGTTCAGCATTTGTTTGAATCATCTACTAAGATAGTTAGGATTGAAGTAATTGGACATGATGCATTGATGGTCGTAATGCGTACACGTTTTAAAAGTCAGCAGTTAATCATACCCACATGATTCAATTGAAAACGATCATGTATTACAATGCAATCCCCTGGAGTTGTATGTTGTCGGTTATAAAAGACAGAACAACATCACCACGCTCTGTCTGGTTCTTAATAAAATAAATATTTCAACAATGGAAAGGGCGTCACATGAGATATGCATAACATCATAAAACATTTGAATGGCTGGTAACAATGGCTTACGACGATGATGAAATACATGCACCTTTTGACATACGTATCCATGCAACATATTATTATTTAGTTTAAACACAGAGCAAGTATTTCATGCACACATTAGAATCACAATCCTCTGAATTGGAAGACAACAGGTCATCAACTTGTAAAAACTTTTAATCATCGTGCCCAGGAGAGCGTGCTTGAACCCTTATTTAGTGATGTAAGCACGTTAAACCTTTTTCCAGTCCAGTGCAGTCTGCCGTTTTACCAGGTTGATGAGAACACGTACAAGGTCAAATCAAGGTATTGCATCAGAAATCATTTTAGTTACATCATGTCAACAAAATTTAACGTCAACATTCAGAACAAGCTGTTATAGCGGACGCCTGTTTTGGATCGGAGTTATGCTGAAGACAAACACTAATTTTAATCTGTGATGTACCATACATAAAATGGACTTTGACTGTCTGGTCTAAGTTCTAAAAAGCCAAGAACATTTTGTTAGGAGCATATTTTAGGAGGGAGCGGGATGTGGCTCAGACAGTAGCATGCCTGCCTTTGAAGCGTTTGGTCGTCGGATCGATCCTTCTCAATGGACCCATCTACAGTTTGGGCCATTTTACGTTCCAACCAGTACTCCACAACTGGTTCACCAAAGGCCATGGTATGTGCTGTCCTGTCTGTGGGAAAGTGCATATAAAAGATCCCTTGCTGCTTATCAAAAAGAGTAGCCTACTAAAATGTGTCAAAACGACCATATGAATGATGTCCAATAGCTGCTGATAAGATAAAAATCAATGTGCTCCAGTGGCATCATTAAATGAAACAAACTTTTTTACAGCAAGTGGGAACGTATGTGGATAAATAAATATGCATTTCACTCTTGCGACGTGTCAAGTAAACCAGTTGAAAATGTTTCCCCTCTGAATGACACTCCAGTAAGATAGATTTAACTTTGACACTGCTGTAAGATAGATTTAACTCAAGTAAACCAGTTGAAAATGGTTCACCTCTGAATGACACTGCAGTAAGATAGATTAAACTTTCTTGTATTGATTACAGGTAGTGGTTTTGGTCACTTCGTATTCGGAGCATTAGGACAGCAGCTGATTAAGAAGTATGCCAAGCTGACCGGTCCTAAATCCACGTGTCCTGGCCAGACTGACCCTTCAACCAATAACCCTTTAACTACAGAGGAACCATGTCACATGTGAAACTTCCAACACAGCTGAGAACTACCTGACTACAGAGAAACCTGCATAAATCAGCCACACCTGCAAGTACAGTCAAACCTGCTCAAGCAGCCAACTGTGTTAGGCAACCATCTGTCTTCATAGATCACCTTTATCTTTTTCGCATATCAACTAATTTAGTATAATATAATCTGTATTAAGCAACCACCTGTCTTAAGAGACATTGTTTATTACTCCTTTAGGTGGCTGCTTAAGACAAGTTTGACTGTATTCATTGCTGACTACTTAATGACATTAGACAGAATATTTTTTATCAGAGATTTTTTATATATATTTATTTTTGACAATTTAAATTGGTGACAAGTCATTTTGTATTATATTAAGTTATTTGTGATTATTTAAAGGTGACTGCTTAATACAGGTGGCTGTTTTAGCAGGTTTGCCTGTAGCAGTGTTGGATGATATTGTCAGGATAACATTATAGTTTGTAGTTTCATATAACAAAAGTATAACAGAATATTTTGACTTTTTTTTTAATTCACGTAAATTATGTATCATCTTTAAAAAAGAATGTTCCAAGAACTATTTTTGTTTTCAAGATACATTTATTTACCATTTTGTTTTACCTTTAAAATTAAAAACTGAGTTTATATTTTATCATTATAAAAGTGAAGTTATATATTTAAATTATATATTCCCACTCTAATGTTATATTTGAAAATGTTCACCCTGTTTTCTAGTCATACTAATTATTCCTACAGATGTAGATAGAAGTTAATTTTGTTTATATATTATAGTGCAATACATCCCTGAAGTGTAGTGCTACAAGATGCACTTAATTTTGTATTTATTTTAACAAAGTGGCATTTCTCAAACCTAAGTGCATCTTGCAAAATTAAATTGTGATTATTTTTAATACTCACTGACTCATATTTTGGTTGGGGTGAGTATTTTTTTACTGATAAAACACAATAGCAGTTTTTATAAACTTATTTCTTCCTATCAGTACATATTGTAAATTGTCTGCATGCCAGTTGTCACTCTCATAATTCCACCATTTTTAACACAAATAAAGCATTCTGCTACATGTTCAAAAATGGCTTAGCTGCAATTCAGTTAATTTTTATGTGACCTAGATAGAGTGATTGATTTAAACATGAAATAAACTTCAGGGCTCGAACTTAAGAATTTGTAACCAATAGCAATTTTGAATTTTTTTTTACATGGCTGAAAGGCTCATCAATGGTAATTTTGATTCAATTTGTTAAAACTTAACTTTTCCAACAAATAAACATAACAAAAAAGAGAAAAGAGGTGTCAACAAGTGAAAATAGCCTCTGGTGAAGCACCTCGTCTACAGCAATTTATACAACACCATGGCAATGACTATTGGTGCCATCATTAAGTTCAAGCCCTGAACATAGAAGATTATAAAATATTATAAACACAATACACTAATTCAGCATATAAAACTAAATATTGGCCAACAAGTTAAGTATATATATAGGAACTTGCAATTTGCAAAAACTAAAATACATATAAAAAGTATATTCTATGCATTAACTAAATCTAGTCAAAGTGTTATTACATGATATATGTACACGTATGCTATTACTATTATATACAGTGGACTATCTAAACCAGATTCATTTGGTACCAACAAAATATGCCAGTTTAAACAGAATGCTGGTATAAACAGATTTTATCAAGAGTTACAGTAGCTGGACAGGACTTTGAAATCATGTTTGTTTACACAGAAATCCAGATTAGACAAATGCTGGTCCACTGTACAATGTATGAAGACTAAAATGTGTTTAATATAGAACATTCATTATACAAAAATTGTTCTAAAATGTTTAATGTACATTTAGTTAACGTTTTATAGTATTTATGAAAATTATGAATTAATTATAGCTTTACAGTATTTATAGACATTATTCTAAAATATACAGTAAGTTTTCATTGAGTTATATTTATGTAAACCATTCTAGACCACAACTTAGTCATCATTTCCACGTAGGGCATGATTTGTATAGCTTTACAGTATTTATAAAAACTAATCTAAAATATACAATGTTATCATTTAATTGTTTTTATGTAATGTATTCTAGAACACAACTTAGTCATCATTTCCACGTAGGGTATGATTTGTATAGCTTTACAGTATTTATAAAAACTAATCTAAAATATACAATGTTATGATTTAATTGTTTTTATGTATAATATTCTAGAACACAACTTAGTCATCATTTCCACACATAGGGCATGCAATGTATGCTTTTTCTTAATGCCACTCAAGAACGTAATGTGTAGAATGGTGAAGCTGTAGTATTTCCATGGTTTCATGTATGTCATAGACTAAAAAAAGTAAAATTTGTTTTATTTAACGATGCCACTAGGGCACATTGATTTTTATTTTATCAGCGGCTGTTGGCCGTCATTCATATGGTAATTTAGACACATTTTTAGAGGAAACCCACTGCCTTGTCTCACTCAGGAGTTGATCAAACCTGACACATATCGAGGGTTGAAAGTACAAACTGTCTATGATGTACTGTAAATTATTTACGTGGGAATAAATTTTAACGATTTCTTCAAAATTGATCAATTCATGAACATTTATGTTTGCAAATCCTTATAACCTTTAAAAAGATGAATGAATACTAGTAATATAGTATAATGTATAAATTATTATATTTTAAATAAAGTCTGAACAGAAGCGTATTATTTTAGTCGACATGGTTGACTTCGCAATGGGAAGTGGATGATGAGATACCACAACGGCCTCTGGAAGAAATGTTTAGTATATATAAGACATAAAGATTTGTTGCTGGAAAGAAAATTCTGTATGGACATAGCCATTTCTAACATTCTAGTTTACCTAAGTATTAGACTGAGACTATTCTTGCAGATAAAATTGCTCACTAACTGAACTCATTGGTTGATGTAACTCTATTTATTCAATTTTGGACATAGACAGTTTGTGTTTTCAACCCTGATACACAATCTTACCCCGTACAGGCTAACAACTGTGGATTGGAGGTGTTATATAAAATGTATGTGGTGTATGTACTTAATCCGAGATAATCCGAGACACAGTGGATGGCTTAAACCATAAACTTCACCCAGAATAGGTGTCTGCCATAACAGACTAGTTCTGAATGTAGACGTTAACCAACATGACCTGACCTGTATACTTAAATCCTGTTCCTACCCAGAGCCAGTGAGATTGGTGCAGTTGATTTGATGTACAGTATCTTTTTGGGTTTTTTTTATTGATAGTAGTTAGTCATATTATATTATCTTTTTCTAGCAAATTCTGTTGGATACTGTTATTTAGTTTTTTTTATTGATTATACTTATTTTTGTGCTTAAATTCAATGAAGGTTCAAGCACATTTTTTATTATTGTTATTGGTGTTTTTTAAGTTAATTTTGTGTTATAAAAAAAAAAAAATTCAAATTTTTCACTTGAAAATTAAAATACTTTCAATTATTTTCCTCTCATAATTATTTGGTTGCATACTGCGATGTTTACTGTATTTTATGTTATTTATTAAAGCTGGTAACTAAATTAACTTGTGATACGCAAGGTGAACGTAAATGAAGCTGTGTATGCATGTGAGAAGTGAGTTGGTATACAGCTGCACTTGACATGGTAATCTTTGCCAGAATATAGATCAGGAGTCAGGTTACTTTTCATTATAACAGTGCATCTAGGTCACAGCTACATGCAGGTCAAAGTTCATGCTGAAAACTAGAACTGAGCATGAGTATGTATTAATTGTATTAGCAAGTTATATGATGGTGTGGCACCATGCCATGATATTGCACCACCATCTTGCCACAATTGTGTCTTTGTTAGTGTCATATTTCCCTCAAATAAATAATGCCTTGCCTTTTATAAATGTCTAAATTACCCATGTAAAAACCTTTATTCACAACTGTGCAGGCAATATTTTTAGTGTTGTCCTTTTTTACGGGAGCTAAAATCAGTTGGATGTACCATTCATAACTGCATTATTTTAATTAAAATATTTTCCCCTCATAAAAATGGCATGCAAAAATTGTGCCCCTAAAATATTGAAAACCACGCATTTTACCATGCCTTCTCTGTGTATTAATTACATTACACTTCTCAAAGGGTGTCCACCTGTGAAGCGGTCAGTCATTGGATCGATCCTTCTCAGTGGACCAATTTGAAGTTTGGGCTATTTTCCTTTTCAACCAGTGGTCCACAACTTGTTTATCAAAGGCTGTGGTATGTGCTGTCCTGTCTGTGGGAAATTTAATATAAAAGACCCCTTGTTTCTTATTGAAAAGAGTAGCCTATGTGCTGGCAGCGGTTTTCCTCTAAGATAAAGATCAATGTACTCTAGTGGTCATTAAATAAAACAAACTTTACTTCTCGAATGTTGGTTTAAAATTTTACAAAGGAAGTACAGTACCTATTCTCTCCTGGATTGTTAAACATATTTATTTCATTTTTTCACAAAAATAAATAAATTAAATAACTTTAAATGTTGCCCTTTTCCCAAATTCCACCCAATAGAGTAAAAAAACTTTATACTACAGTGAAACCCTTCTAAACTGTATCTCTTCTAAAGCGGGCAAACGACTAAATCCCAATGTGCCCATTTAGTGTAAATATAACCCCTGAAAACTGGACACCTGTGAAAACCAGACGTTTTACTTGGTCTCATGGGTGTCTGGTTTAGACAGAGTCCACGGCACTACTGAGTACCATACTGTATAAATGTTACAATTAACTTAACTCTTGTACAGAGATACAATTTTGGATTTAACCATATCATTTGTAATTTCAATATGTATGTATAATTGTTACTTTTTCAACTTTGGTGTAATGGTATTATTATATTTTTATAAATTAGTTTGTTATTACGGTAACCTTTTCTCAAGTCATTGTTTTTTGTATGTATCATTTACATATAATTATATTTTCTTTCTTTCTAATTTATAACAGGTATCTGTTTACACATTGTTACGGATTGTCTGGTAACTGAAATAGGTTAATAAATGCTCAGATTTTGAAATTTGATCCATTTGATTTGCAAGTGAAAATGAGATGACATTCAAGTACAGCTAAATCACGTTTACTCCACAACGCTTCCTTCTGTGACCTTCAAACTCATTTTCAAATATACTTGCATAAAAAATAAATCCTGCAGGATTAAAACAAATATATTTATACAGGTATTGTGAAAATATAGATGTTATGTTATTAAGGAAGATATACATGTATGTTGAAATCTTAACCTGTTATTAGCACATATTTTTTTTAATTACAGTTTTTAATATGCACCTTATTTTTTAAGTGAGTGTATTTTATTTTTGTGCTATTGCTTTTTTTAATGAAAATTTAAATATGAGTGAATATTATGAGTGATAAAAAATGTTTAAAATACAGATTATGTTGAATTGTTTTATTGGTACATTTTGTTTGTTGAGAAGTTTTTAAATCTTCACTTTGTATAATTATTGATATCTATGGCCCATGCTTTTATTGTCTAAAACAAACTACCTTTATCTCAATCTTTCCTAATTGTACTGCTTAAAAATCATGTATGAAAGAAAACTATGCAATTTATTTTTTTATTAATCTGTATAATAATGTAAATAGAATTTTAAAATGTTTGTTTCTCTACAAGTAAAACCACATCCTTTGTATTATGGTATTTTTATGTCATGAATATTTTAATCAAACTGAGATTCCTGTTTGAAAGATGTGTACTGGTACTTCATAGCAGAACTCCATTGACTCTGACATAGCTAACACTTAACATTTTCAGGAAAACATTTTGTCGACCGAAAATTAACTACCTTATCTGCATTTTTGTTGATAAGTTTCATTATTTTAAACTATATCAGTGTTAACTAGGTCTATCTTCATTAGTTTATTTGGTTTTTATAATATTTCTAAAATTTTACTGAGTGGTTTTAAAAAGAAAGATATCCTCTTGTTAACAGTTTAGTTATGTTTGATCAACATTCCAAAAGTATTCTGATGACAATTTTCATTGCGTATGCTTTTTCTTATACTTGGTATTTTATAAATGCTGTATGTAAAAAGTGCTTTTTAATTTTATAGTCAATAAAAATATGAATATCAGTATTAGCTTTTCTTATTTGTGTTTTAATTAAGGAGCGGGCTGTAGCTCAGTGGATAGCGTGCCCGCCTTTGAAGCGTTCGGTCGTTGGATCGATCCTTCTCAGTGGACCCAGCTGCA
>JAUTWP010092287.1:0-12099 GCA_033042655.1 Cyathermia naticoides
GTCCAATAACCGATGATGATAAAAATCAATGTGTTCCAGTGGCGTCGTTAAACAAAACAAACTTTACTTTTTGAATGCATTATGCCTTACATAGTTTCCAGGAACACTACAATAATGTCAAATTATATTTAAATGCAAAATATTGTTTGACCCTTAACTTGTTTTGAACAGTATACAAGTCTGTTTGTAGATGAAAAAGTAAAGTTTGTTTTGTTTAACAATGCCACTGGAACACATTATCTTATCAATGGCTATTGGACGTCATATGGTTATTTTGACACATTTCTTTCAGAGTAAACCTGCTGCCCTCACATAGGCTACTCTTTCCAATAAGCAGCTAGGGATCTTTTATTATTATGCACTTTCCCATAGACAGGACAGCATATACCATGGCCTTTGATGAACCAGTTATGGAGCACTGGTTGGAATGGAAAATAGTCAAAACTGCAGGTGGGTCAACTGAGTTTTGATCCGATGCCTGACCTCTTCAAAGGTGGGCATACTACCGACTGAGCTACATCCCGCTCCTTTTTGTAGATGAGCCAAGTGTGTTTCATTGATTTACGATGTGGCTTTTCAGCAGAACAGGTAGAATATGCTAGCTATGGGCTAATGCACGTACACCTCTTCTCCGTAATTATCTCAGAGAAAACCAGCACTGAAGAATGATGTATATTCATATTTGTTAGAAAAAACATTTCTAACCAAGCTAAGCTTGCAGTGACCTATGTCAACATGGTTTCAAAATAACTTTTCTGTTTTTCTGTTTTTCTGCTTTGCTTTGCTGGTAAAACATATTCCACATTTCCTGTTTTGTGAGACACTTGGTACGTAGGCAGATAGTTTTAATTAATGTAATGAGGTCTACTGGTGTGGCAGGATGTTCTAACCTTTCACTGGTGTCATCACTGTTACCTTGTATAAAAAAGTAAAAAAAGTAAAGTTTGTTTTGTTTAACGACGCCACTGGAGCACGTTGATTTTTATCTTATCATTGGCTGACGTCATTCATATGGTAATTTTGACACATTTCTTTTAGAGAAAACCCGCTGCCACAACATAGGCTACTCTTTTCGATAAACAGCAAATGATCTTTTATATACACTTTCTCACAGACAGCACCTACCACGGCCTTTGTTGAACCGGTTGTGGGGCAGTTCTTCTTTTTATGCCATGTAAGCAGCAATAATAACATGTTCTGATGTACAGCGGCAATACCCATTTCACGTGCCGCTTCCACATTTGGAACACATTTTGGAAAGAACATAGAAGACGGACATTTGACCTACAAACTGGAAACTTTGTGGAAAGTCATGCACAAACTGAAGTTAATGTACACCAAATATGAAATAATTCACTGAATATAATATTATGTAGAAATTATTAACATTTTTGTGGGTGGCATTTGTTTGGCGTCACCCTGTGTGTGTGTGTGTGTGCATATATTTCTTGTAGTGATTTTCTTATATATAAACCAATTTATTATATTGTATTTTGTGCAGGTGAATAGATCATTCTACAACGAAATCAGAAATGGATCCTTTAAATATGCTGTATTTTTAATTTTAAAGGAAATAATACGTATCAAATTTATATCATATTAGGCGCCTTTATAATAGCACTAACCCCAACAGAGTATTATCAAATCATCAATAATATCACCCACCCCTAGCATATCTTTTATTGTGTTGACATAAAACATTATGTTTCGACCTCAGTTACCACTGGTATTTGCACTGGGATGTCCATGCGTTTGTCCACTTTTTTTGGAGTTATTACTTCTAAACCTGGATGATTCAACTTGACCATTTTCATCATGTTAGTCATCCGGGTATACTGGCGGTACTCGAAGCTGATTACGTCATCATATCGCCGAAGTGATGCCGTAAAATCTCCGAAGTGAATTTCCATTCCCGTAACCCGACTTCGGAACCACTCGCTTGTTAACGTAATCACCCAACGATTCTCGATCGGTTCCGAGTTCTTCGATCTAGGAAAGAAAAGTGATCGTGGTACAAACTGAATAGACTCGACCTTTATTTCGTCAAATTCAGACAAAACATCTCGTTCGAAGGATTTCCAGACGAGGATATGTGTCAAATGGGCGCCATAGATGTCGAAGCACACTGCTTTGGGTTTCATCCCTGGTGGCTGAGTATGTTTCATCATGATTTTGGATTTCTTGGACAGTTTAATCAATATTGGATCCTTTGATAAATCCAGATTCGGTTTTGGCATGGTCATGTAAGAAAGTCGTGGATATCGAGGGATATTCTCTTGTTTCTTTCTTGAAAAAGAAAACAAAATAACGTGTTAAAGTTTTACAAGTTAACTTTGATTTAGATTGTATACCTAATTAAATGTCATGAAGACAATGCTATATAAAAATACATTAACCCGATTGTGAAATGTATTGAATAATTGAATCTGATGAAAATCAGCACCTAAAATCATCTACGTTGCTATTGTATTGGTTATTATATGGATATAAACGAAGGATCTCTACTGTCAGAAATATGTTTTCTCCTAGGCAGTTACAACGGACTTTGTCTAAATCACATTCAATCGGGATCAATGCAAGATGATGGTTTAGACAGAGTGCCGATGTGGACAAACTTTTACTGATAATGGCTGATTTGAAAACCGATATTTCGCCGAAAATTCTTAATACTAAAACTTTAAAGTTTGACATTGAGGCTTATACATGACTTATTTTATAATAAAATCCAGGGCCGTGTTGTTAGTGCATATCTAACTACGTGTTATAATGGTTTTGATTTGATTACTCAATTGATACGTTAGATAATCTCACATAACATTTCAACATACATGCATCTCTTCAGTTTTCATTATAACATTTTTGGTTTGGAATATTTCTTAACCACAGGTTAAACCAATTAACGTATGAGCAGTTGAGATCCAATTCTATAAATTTAATAATTGTTTCTCGACTTTCGTTATATAAGAAAAACATATTTCAAAATTATTCAACTCAATTTAAATACTAACAATACCCTTTACCCTAATCGTGTACATAAATACGTATACTTTAATATACTAGTAATCGGCTAACAAAATATACCTACATTACTCTTCTTTTTTTCTTTCTAGGCTTCCTCCATCCAAGCAAATACAGCTGATCCTTAATATTGTCTGGACATTTCACATTGAAGAAACGTTTGTGCTTTGGAACCCTGAATTGTTTCATTATTTCAACCATAGCCTCATCGTCTTCAATTCCAACCCCGTCTTCTGGCGTATCTGTTGTAAGCTGTACATCGTCTTCCTTGTCTTCACGCTTTGTATGTTCTAGATGCTTGCTATTCCGTTTCTCTTTTTGTTTCATTCCAGAAAGAAATTTCTCACCAGTCACTGGTAAAGTCAACAGGCGGCGTCTTTGACGAGACTTTGGTGCTGGAGAAATATCATCCAGAACAGGAGAAATCAAGATATGTCTTTGACTCAAAGCTATATTCAGTGGAGACACCATCCGAGTACCTTCTTCTTTAGATATAACAGGTTTGTCTTTCATTATTTTACCAGAACTCTGTTTTGCCTGTGAGAGCCTATTTCGAATATCCCAGAGGTATAACGGAGACCTCAAGTTTCTGTTAGAATCTTGCTTCCATAGACTGCCTGGTCGCCATGCCGGTACTATCTTCATCGTGTTGACCGCCAGTTGCATCCTGTTCATCTGGAATGGTGTTACGTCCGTATCAGAATCTTCAACTGATGTTTCCAGCCTTCCATTAACCGAAATGGAGCGAGCGTTTTCATGTTCAAATATAAGTTGTCCGTGTTCTGGTTGTGGGGTGCTTGAAGGAACACATCCAACGATCGCTATAGGTCTTGATGGAGCTTCTTGGACATCTTCAACATCCACATCTTCGTCTTCATTTGGTATTATATTTCTCTCAATCAAACTGTTCAAGATCTGGCACTGACTTAAAGTTGGCATCGTATCAATGTGTTAGTTTAGCCAATGTTTTAAACAATTAAATTTAAAATGCAATGATAATCAAATGATATTTTAATTGTAGTTCATGTTACATGTTGTAGGTTAAAGTTCTCTGACGAATACGTGTGAAAACTGACACACTCTGAGATAACTCGCCAACTAACAATAAACTTCGCTGAGCTTTGTTTAATTACTCTTTATTAGCTTACTTATCTCATTATTTATTCAAAACGCCGGACACTAAAATTATTTACTCTTTGACGTCAGGTTAATTGGCTTTTAAAAATCCACAACTGCCAGTAAACCTAAATAATAAATAAACATCATGACCAAAAAACAGTACAGTATAGAAAGCATCTCTTGATTCATTAACACACAATCTCAGAAAGTGCGACTCACTGTCATGACCTATGATCAGTGCTACGTGTTACTGTATGATAGCTAGAAGGGGCAATATGAATCAAAACCAAATTTGTTTAACATCTACATTCAGAGCCAGGTTGTTATAGCAGACGCCTATAACAGGCGCAGTTTATGATTTTAGTCATTCACCGCGTCTGGGAATATGAATCAAGTCAAGTCAAAATAATTAACGTCTCCCCCATTTTATCCGCATTTATAGACAGATTTCATCATGTGTTGTGGAGCTGGGAGGAACTTTTAAATAATGCTGTTTCACACAGAAATCCGGATTAGACAAATGCTGGTTTAGACAGGCTGTATAAATGTGTCCAATCTATCAATATAATTACATATTTATAAAAATGTTTTTTTTTAAGATTTTTGTTTTATCTCTGATGTATCTTTGTAATGCTGTTAAATTGTATGACATAAAGCAATATACAACTTGAACTTTTAGGACAACCTGTTATAGCAGACGTTTGTCTTAGACCCCGGTTATAACATCAGCTATCTGAATTGTCCAAGACAGGAGAAAAAAGAGGGGAAGTGGATTAGAATTGGAAGTTCTGTCATCCCAGTTTGGGACACGTCAGTTAAGCCATACATATATCGGAATTTTAGTTCTCTAATAGATTAACCTGACAATAAAAAGTGGCGCTGTTTTGTTTGAGTAAATTTAGTCACCAATACAATAAATATATCGTAATGGCAAAACTGTTGTCACGGTCGAAGTAAGATCAAAAGAAGTTTTGACATTGTCTTAATTACATTATTCTTGAATTATTATTTATTGACATCGTATAAAAATACTGATGTTAAGCTCCAACATCTGGAATGATTCAAATATGTAACTATTTAGAATAAGTGTCCCAGGTTTTATACCTCATGACGTGTCATATTTCTGAATTAATCAACATATCTATTTTGATCACAAGTGTCTATTATACCGGTACCGGCGTCAGCTATAGTTCATTTGTGTTCTAAAAATACGTCAGTTTTCAGAATTTAGTATAAGCAATAGATGACATAATTTGATAGAATTATAGTTTATTTAAACTGCATTTGTATATTAATTTGCATTAATAAAATATTTTTATTTTTAGATTGAAGCTTTAAAATGGAAACCAGTGTTAAAATAGAGGTGGTATGCGATTGGCTTGGGAAGTATAATTTATTATGTCCCAAAAATGATATTAAATAAAGTTTGGATTCCATCTTGGTATTCTCTTCTGTATGAAAGATACGTTATGTTCCAAATTTTGCATACGATCCACAACAGAAATGCATTTTAACGACACCTCATTAATACATTGTTTAATCTGCGGCTGTCAGGTGTCACACATACAATATTTACAACTCATAGTTTTAAGACAAAAAAGTTCCAACCAGTGCTCCACAACTGGTTCATTCAAGGCCATGGTATATGCTGTCCTGTGTGTGAGAAAGTGCATATAAAAGATCCCTTGTTTATCGGAAAGAGTAGACTATGTGGCGGCAGGGGGTTTCCTCTAAAAGAAATATCAAAATGACCATAATTATACATGATGTCCAACAGCCGATGATAAGATAAAAATCAATGTGCTCCAGTGGTGTTGTTAAACAAAACTTTATTTATTTTTTACTCTTTCTGATAAGTAGCAAGGGGTCTTTTATTTGCACTTTTCCACAGACGGGGTAGTACATACCACGGTCTTTGATGAACCAGTTGTATACAACTGAATGGAACATAAAATTGTGCACGGAAAAGGATCTACCTCTGACTCTGAGCTACACCATTTTCTCAATTGAAGACAGACGATCATTTTCAAACCGGAAATGACGGAACACGCGAGGAATCAATAAGTTGGGTAAACAAGACAACACACTAGTTTGTTGCTGGGCAAATCAAATCAATAACCGCACACTCACACTTTGTCCTTGGTAACCGAAAGCAATAAATAATGAACGTTTTAATTAGGAAGACTTAATTATCATTCTCACCCTATACCACTACACGTGAGCTCGTAAATTACCTAGGTGAATTGTTTCCATGTAAGGAGTGGTAGAAGTGTTGACATGTTCACAGATGATCTTCATGCATTCGGAGAGTCGCTTCATAGTATTGTTTTTCGTTCCAAACAGTGCTCCACAACTACTTTATCAAAGGTCGTGGTATGTGCTGTCCTGTCTTTGGGAAAGTATATGTAAAAAATCCCTTTTTCCTTATCGAAAAGAGTGGCGGCAGCGGGTTTCCTCTAAAATAAATGTGTCAAAATGACCATATTAATAACGTCCAATAGCCGCTGATAAGAAAAAAAGTCAATGTGCTCCAGTGGTGTTGTTAAATAATAGTAAAACAAAACTTTACTTTCATGTTGTTTAATCCGTTAGTTTTGAAATACTGGGTACATTACCGGATTTAATCCTTAAGAAGAAGCTATACAACTTCGGACCTCGCAATCCGCAGAAGTTTCACTAATTTTCAGAATGTCTTTGACTTTCAAACTTTTATGTGGCTTTTTATATGCACTAAAGATGATCTTCACATCGGAAACACTTCATAATAGAGTTTAAGCTGTTATTAGATGTCATACATTGCGTACAGTGCCGAATTTTGGCATAAGCTTAATAAGCTATAGCTTAGGACCACGCAATCCGCTGTGGCCTGACAAAATTTCAAATTTGTTTTTGGTTTTTATAATTGTATGTGGCTTTTTATGTGTACTATAGTTTTTTTAATGACCTGCGTACAAGAGGTCTCCAAGATTTGTATAACTTAGAACCTTACCAAGTCTAAATCCAGCACTGACTGGGTATGTGCTATTGATGGTCCACAGAAGATTTTAGAATGTGGTGAGAACTGCTGATACCAGGAGTACATACTTATTTTAGAATGTGTAATTGTATATTCGTATATTGTTGTTAGTCATGCTATATCATAGCTTTAACATTCAGAAGACCTACTGGTCATACATGTACAAGCGACCACTGGCAATGTTGGAGTACTCTATAAAAGACTAAATCAAGTTGGTTCACTTAATGCGTTATATTTTACAACTTAACATGATGGACAATGGGTTAAAGGGACCGGCCCAAACATATACGGTAGATTCAACCCTGACAGCATTTTCAATGTTGCCAAACAAGCATGCATATTATATACAACATAGGCGGATCTAAGGGTGATGGTGGCACTGTTCGCATCCCCTAATCATGACAGATATGAACGTTTTTGTACTTTTGCCAGGTTATATTTTACTATCCGATTGCAGGAAATCGTATTTACGTCACTTTTAATTGAATTTTATTTCTGGGAAAGTCATTCAACCCTTAACACAGAAGATTGCGCCTTTAGCACACATGTTTGGACTTCGACAACACATCTGCGCGCTCTCCCGCCCTCACCATTACAGAAAATCCTGGATCCGCCCCTGTACAATCTGTGTACATAAGAAAGAAATGAATATTTATTTAACACTTCTGCATATGTTTAATCAACTAATATTACGTGTCAAACATGGTATTTACCATCAAAATTATAAAGATTTCATAAAAAAACACACCAAAACACCATCCCAACACATTAGTAATGGTCCACCGAGACGGCTTGATCCAAAAGTCTACCGAGAGGTTTTAATCCAAAGGTCCATCGAGAAGCTTCGATCCAACGATCTACCGCTAAAACTCGATCCAATGGTCCACAGAGAAGTCTCGATCCAACGATTTATCGCACATCAGGCGTGTTATACCTCTAATCTACATGTAATCCCACTCCCCAGTGTATAGAAACCATTGTATAACCCATGATTTCCACACACTGTGAACAACACACGTCAGTTTGCAACACATATATCCATGATGTGCACATATGTATACATTATTAATTTCACATCATAAATCTTTGTTATTCTATGCAGGATCTACCGGTATGTTGTAAGAACTTTCCTAAGTTGAGGTAGAGGTCTCATCTCAAAGTTTGAGGAAATGTAATTATTTAGAAGCAATGAGGGATTTAGGCATTAGTTAAATAAACCACAGCTTATGGTTTTACAATCCGCAGGGGCCACATACAATTTTAGATTTCTTTTAGCTTTTAAAATTGTATGTGGCTTTTTATATGTAGCCTACTGTAGTTTTTAAAATGGCTTGTGTACAATGGGCGTCCAAAATTTATATACATGTAGTTTAAAGCCTCATCAAGTCTAAATCCAGCACTGGTTAGGTTCATATATTGGGTCTTTATTAAACATGGTCCACAGCAGAAGCCAGCATCTGCCAATATACTCTCAGCTACTGGATACAGAGGAGAATAGTTCAATGTGTTTAGACAACTGAAGGAATTCTATGTTTTAATACTAAATGATGTTAACTTGTTATTATTCTAGTCCTAATAAATACATCAGAATAACATTCCTGTGCACTAAAATTCGAAAATGTCTGATGGAGTCTCCCAAAACCGCGTTCCAGCCACGGGTGCTTAAACAATAATAGTAGTATTGATCTACCTATTGTGTATACTATTCATAATAGGTAGACACATTACCACTATTTATTATTGCTTAAGACCACCTGTGATTCCAGCGGGCAGTTATTTACCAGAAGGAGCCATCATTAATCGTATGTTGCGAACTATCTTGAAGATCACATTTCTGGTTTACGGTTCAACCTTGATTAAAAGTCCAAAGTCTAAAATTGATGAAATTTGTGTTTATTTGAATTTAAATTGAGAATCAAGGATGAACCGCTTATGAGAAAAATTAATACATCCATCGTAGAGATTACCCGGTTCAAAATGTCAAATAAGACTAGGTGTCTTTATTCGATTTAGGATTGAATGGGTATTATTAGCCTACTAGGTTGACTGAGAGGGATCGAACGGACGACCATTGCACCTCAGTCGGACACTGCCTTTGAGCTACACACAGAATATGTCTGGTGTTGCTAAGTGCATGTACATGACGTATGCAAACACCGACTCAGTAAATGTAGATTTGTTTTCAACAAATTACAAACATAATTCATAGTGTATCAAAAATGCTTGTAAACACCTGATGAAATACAATGTTCCTTGAATTCTCCAACGTAAAACACAAATACACACACCTACACAGACACACCTACACACTCAAACACATACAATACACACACACACTCACTCACTCTCACTCACAGTTTCTCTCTCTCATTCACTCACTCACTCACTCACTCACTCAGTCTCTCTCAGACACACGCACTCACTCTCACTCACTTACTCACTGACTCAGTCTCTCTCACACATACACACACGCACACACACACATACACACGCACACACATACACACACACAGAGAGAGACTTTTAGACGTATGACAGTGATTTAATATGACCAATATACTGAGGCGGATTAATCTTTTCTGATACAGGACACCATAACATGAAAAGGCACTATTGAAAAATTACACATGGTTCACATGGACCATAATATAATAGTTCTACAACAGGGATGCTGGCAGACGTATTCTACAGTAATAATAATTTAAAAAACCTAAATATCCTACATAAAAGATATATTCACTGGTACCGGAAGTAGATTTTGTTAACGTGCTTACGTCTCTAAATAAGTGTTCAAGCACTACACCCTACACAGGCACCTTGGAAAATGTCTAAATAAAGATATCCATACCCGTGTGACAGTCCTTGACATAGTGGCAATTACATGTAGCCTACATTGTTATGTTGTAAACTTTACAACAATTTACAATCCATGAGTGATCATTTGCTGTCCACCGATATCATAAAATCATAGTGATTCGGACACTCGTATAAAGACACTAAGAATATCACTCCAGCCTACTTCAACATGAATTATATTCGCCATGTTGTGATGTCTGGTGTTTTGACAATGATGACTCTCAAAGGTACCCCAAGGGCATATTAAGGGGCATTAATCTTAATTAGCTCATAATTAAACAATATTGGCTGAGCATCTAAATTTATTTAATTTTAATTTTATTATTTAAAAAATTAAAAGTCCCCAATCTATCGTTTATTATTAACATTTATATTACTAAATGTTTATTAAACCATTATCATTCTACCCGTCCTACCCCTTCCCGTTCTGGGTAGGGTGACACGTCGAACATCGTGCCCAAGAGGGGCGTACTTGAACAATTATTTGTGATGTAAGCACGTTGAAACATTTCCTGATCCTCCCAAAGCTGAGACTTACTATAACGCGGACGTCTGACTTATGTGAGGTAAGCCCAGTCATAGTACTGATAATAACAACCATAATAACAACGATTACAAAATATAATTATCACAATGACTGCAGTGGTGATACTTCTTCTGCTGCTGTCACGTGTATATTATAACTTTGTATGTATACAATGTATATTCCTCCTATGCCATTGGAGTCTAATTAAATTATTGTCTTGTCTCGATTATTATTAGTAGTATGATGCCGTTAATGATGATGGTAAAATTATTACAATGATACGGATTGTTATTAGTAATAGTATGATGCTGATGCTGATAAAATGATTACAATGCTAATTATCATGATGAAGATTATTATTAGTAGTAGTATGATAAAATGACGATTATACATTAAATACATTCTGAAAATAATTTGCACTGTACCAATATCATATATTATATGGATGGAATCTGAGATGGTATTCACGATCTTAAATTAACATTCATCAACAACATTAACATCTAAATATTTTTATAACATTTTATAACGTCTTACCTCAGATGAGCTTTCTAACAATTCCACTTTGTTTCTGGGGGCTCCGTCCTGTGTATTGTAGAGTTTTATTCTTTATATGTGGAGTTATTTGAGGAAGAGTTGTGATGGTGCAATGTCTAATTAATAGATCGTATCCCAACAAGCAGCGAGATAACACAGATCATCATAGCATTGTTTCATTAGTAATTAATAAGTTTCCCTTTACAGCTGTCATGCGTGATTGATGAAGCTCTCTGTCGTCTGCTAGAGCTCAACAAACGAGCAGATGTCAGTGGGTAAACAATTAAGGACCCGTACCTGTCTAAACTGGACCCCCAAGAAACTGGAATCCTTTCAAAACCGGACAAATAATTTGGTCTCAATGTGTCCATTTAGTGTAAATTTAACCTGTGAAAACCGGAAACTTCTAAAACCCACGCACACACACAATTTAAAAAAGTATTTCACTGAAAACAAGCAAATCCTGTCATTTGATGACCATTTCAGACTGTCGTTTAACATATATTGACAGCCATTAAAAACGCAGCATCAACTCTGTGTCATTCGTGCATTTTGGAAATTTTCAAGAATTCTTATCTGCGTTTTCTATGGCTATCAGTATATATATATAAATTGATCGTCGACGGTACGTGATGTATTGGTGAAAATGTTGCATACTTGTGGCAATATGTCCTTCTTTAGACCGTTTATGAAGTGACATTTGAAACCAGGATACCCATAGCTTAGTTTTTGTTTTAGTCTACATAGCAGTAGAACACATATCAGCGTTAGATTTTAAACTTAGTGAGACCCTAAGCTATATAAATCTTGGAGGCCTCTTGTATCTAGAAGCTATCTTAAAAGCTAAAGTATACGTAAAAGGTTGCAAAATTTTAAAAGCCACAAACAATTCTAAAATTGTGTGCGGTCACTGCGGACTGTGAAGCCCTAATATAACATAAAAGTAAAGAAAAGTTTGTTTTGTTTAACGAAGCCACTGGAACACATTGATTTTTATCTTATCATCGGTTATTGGACGTCATTCATA